>JAVHLV010000419.1:0-50168 GCA_036785495.1 Colletotrichum neosansevieriae
AGGCCTACCTTGGTGTTCCCACGATGTTCTTCAGGGGAAGGGGGGGGCATTGGCAAGGCCCACTCAGAAGCGAGAAACACATCCTGCAGGAATTCACCGGCGGCTGATGCATTTTCCATCGGCATAGGGTCGTGCTCTGCGATGATTCACAAGATCAGCAAAACGACGCACCCATCTGCGCCTCTCATTGTCAGTACAATGCCTGCACCGATCAAATCACCACGCCTAGCCTTCTTCTCAGTCCTGACCATCGCCCCGCAACCCCCACCCCCTCGCACTTCTGCCCTCCCTCCTGGCACTCAATAGGAATGGCGCGTAAGCTAAATTGTAACGGAGACTTTTCTGCTTGCGAAGTCAAGTGTCACAAGGAGACCAATGAGAGAACAAACCGCCGCAAGGCGCGATAAGCATCGGGAAGGGCGAAGCTTGCCCTGGCGTGCCTGGCACTAAGCGCTAGTTCCCGAGAGTTGTGTGTGTGTTTATGTGTGTGTGTGTGTGTGTGTGTGTGTGTGTGTGTGTGTGTACTATGCCTGGCATCGCTTCGTCCTGCAGGGACTTTGTCCTTCTTTGCCGCCCAGTAATGCCCCTTCGTTTTCAATCTCCCATTTGGGCATTCCATCCGCCTTCGCAGCCACGATAAACTGCAACGGGGGGACATTGAGAAGGCCCGGACTCAGGACGACGGGCATGGTTATCCTACGTGACATCTCAAGTCGGCCGGCCCCCTCCGTTGCGTATCCACTATCGTCCGCTGTCGAAGCTGTCCCCTCGGTGCAACGTTGGAGGGGCGCTTTCAAGGGCTTCTGTTCCAGAACATTGAGATGATAGCCGTCAGCGTGAGATTCTCCATATCTGCCTTTTGTTTGGCTCGCTCTTCTTCTACACCCTCACTATGGATGAACTTTGCCAGAGGCCGAGCGCGGATTCGAGGCGACGCGGGAGGGGGGGGGGGGGAGGGAACAGGCATACCCTCCATCGTCTCGCCTTTCCCCCAGAAGCACGTCGCACGGTCGACCGACCTGATGTTTTGAGGCGTTGGAGGAAAGGGTTGTTTGCTCTGGCAAGGGGTCTTCTCTCCTACTCTCTCTATCTCGCCTTCTCCCAGCCCAGGGCTGTTCTTCGCCCCGTGTCTGGGGATAGAGTAATGGTACGGGCGTGGCGCAGATCCTGGAACATCATCCAGCCCAACGATGTGCGACAAAACGTTTTCTGATCTGCGACGGTGTTTCTCACCCTCCCTACCGCCTCGAGAGGGGCACGCGATCTTGATGCGATTGGTCCGTCAAGAGAGTTCGCATCCCTGTCTCTACAACACAGAGCCTCTTCGACGATTCAATTCGGTAAAGACCCAGTTTCGAACCTGTCTCCATCGCGAGATGCGGTCGCGGTCACCGTGTTTGGCCTCATCTTTTTGGGTCTACAGTCCAAACAATATGCTTGATCTTGGGATCTTGGGTTGCTGCCAACTGGATTAGTCGTGAGCAACAGACGATGGAACGTGCTGCACAACACCCACCGGTCCACAACCGACTCTGCGATACTGTAGACCGTGCCGATGTCGATTCTTGTCTTCATACGCGGTGGGGGGGGGAGGTTTATAGTTGCAGACCAAGATATCGTGAGAGTTTCCCGACTACAAAAGCAGGCGAGAATCCCGCCTCTTCCTTCCAATATCTTCTCATCAGCATCACAACAGTTCATACTTCAGCAGTCTCTTCAGTTCTCTTCCTCTCTTTAGGTTTCTTCCAACTTCCTCCGGCAGGATTACAATAGCTACACCTCCTCTGGCAAGGAGCTTATTTTATCTTTTTTAAAAGTCAGTCAACATGTCTTTCAAGACCGTCGCCGCTGCTTCTATCCTCGCTGCCGCCCAGCTCGTCGCTGGTCACGGAGCCATCATTGCTGCTAAGGGCGAGCTCGGTGGAACCGGCATGGCCCTCGGCATTGTCCCCGACACTCCCCGTGACGGCACTCGCCGCGACCCCTTCCAGGCGGACTCCACCCGCTTCAAGGGCGCTTCCGCCGACACCTTCGGCGAGACCGTTGGCGCTGGCAGCAACGATTTGGAGTCTGGCACCAAGGCCATCATGGCCATGACTGGTGACCAGCTTCCCCAGGTCCGCGCCGGCGGAACCGTCGACATGACCCTCCACCAGGTCAACGGTGATGGTGGTGGCCCCTACGACTGCATGATCAACGCCGATGCCACTGGTGCCTCCTGGACCAACATCAACGTCATCACCACTCCTCCCGGTACGAACTCTCGCAACCGCGTAAGTGACAAACATATCCCCAATCTTCATGCGCATGTACACATGAGTCTAACAAATCACAGGCCGGCGCCATGACCGACTTCCCTCTCCAGGCTGCCATCCCGGCTGACCAGACTTGCACTGGTACCGTCGCTGGTCAGAACAACGTCTGCTTGGTCCGCTGCCAGAACGCCGCTCGCGCCGGCCCCTTCGGCGGTGTCGTTCCCGTCCAGATGGCCCAGGCTGGCAACACCCCCGCCGCGGCCCGCCGCAACCTCGCTCGCTCTATCCAGGAGACCGAGATGCAGTTCAAGCGCATGATGAAGCGTGCCACCGAGGAGATCGAGGATGAGGAGTAAATAATTCGGCTTGCAGATATTCCAAGATTGTGAGAACTGGTGGGATAGTCTTTCGTTGGAGAGGATTCACTTGTGACAGTACTGGTACTGATAATGAGACATGACTGCCTGCTCTAGCTGGAGTATGGACTTCTACTTTCTTTCCACTGCTGTGACCACTTTGATAACTTGTTTGATACTGTCCTTCTGTACTTTTGATACTGTCCTTTTGATACTGTCCTTGGTATTCGTTGGACGTGGTTTACGCCGTTCATCAAGACTCAAACAGCATGATGGTTTCTCCGCTATGCCTTGGGCACATACACTTCGATCCTTGGGCACATCCACAGATGCTGCCGCTGGAGTAAATCCATCGCATATATGCCTTTCAGGGCTGTCACAAGATTACTGGTGATATTTCATACTCCCGAATCGGCGGTAGTGCACGCCTTTTCTGATACCAGATGACTGCGAAACTTTGACTTGCGCACTAGTGTCGTTCCCCCATACCGCTCACATAGAAAAAGAAGAAGAGAAGACGAAACGAAGAAACCAGGAGCACGCTGTCGACAACTTTTGGGACGTGAAACGAAACAATGGTCCAGATGTTCACGGGCCACACACCACCAGCTACGAGTCAATGCGCAGGAGTGGCAGTCGCTAGAGTTGGTAGAATGAAACGTCTCTTCAGATGAAATAAGAGAAATCTTTAAGCTTTTGTTGTTCCTGGGGACCAGGATCCATGCCGTCTTCTCTCGTTATAACGGCACTGGCATCCGCCGGTTGGGTTAACTTTAGGGCAAACCTGTCGCTCAACTTTTAGAATGCGGACCTGCATGTTTCTTCTCGCGGGACGTTGGAAATCCGGATTGGGGACCATGGATGTTCGTAGACAAGACTAGCCTACGGGGGGATAGGTTGAAAGCTTTTTTAGGCTCGGTATAACATCCCATGCGTGTTGATATCAGAGAGTGGGTAGGGCCGCACTACCTTAGACCTTAGGGCGGGAGGATACAAAGGTGGACGATCATGTGGCCCAAACGCTAATTAACGGATGAATTCACCATCTCCACGGCCATGGTTTGGTGCTGACGGTCGTGGGGTTTCCTACGATTTGTCGCCATGGTTCTGAAGCCGCCGGAGTCGAACCGCATCGTGGTCCCAGTGAGTGCCCAACGAACTCGACAACTACGTCGTGCAGGTAAGTGTCCTAAGTTTATCCTATCGCTGAGGATATGTCACGCTCTTGGCTGGGATGTGTGATGTTCGCTATGATAGTTATGATCAAGTCGGCCGAGATGCGTGAAGCACTGAGCGCTTCTGTATCCAGATCTGGGCAAACTCGGTCAGGGGAAACCTACTACTTTGAAAAAGCGAGTCGACCAGGCATCTAAGCGATCATTCTAGGCTGCAATTTCAACACCGCTGCAATTTTTGCCGCATGTACGTCTTGATGTCGCAAGAAACATCACCCATCTCACTGCGATGAAGTATCTAGAAACAGGTTTTACCTATATGTTTGCGCCCTCTTAGTAATCGACCATACAGCTTGACACCCGATGGATCACAGTATATACATTAAGACTGAGACATCTATTCCATTGTGATTTATATGCTAGGGTAACTTGTACTCTCTCTACCTGGAATTACGAGACACGGTTTCGCTCTCAGAAGCCGACCGCCATTGATGAGTTCTGTTATTAAGATGGTTTGCGATGCCGTCCCGGATCTATGACTTCTCAGTAAGATGGTAAACCTCAATGAGATCGTGTTGCTCCGTAACGCACTTCATGATGGGAAATCTCGTCTTCTCTATAACTGCACGCCTTGAATTGGAGCTTGGTTTCTTCTCTTCTAGGAAGTAAAGCTGATGACAACATGAATGCAACGCAATAGAAATGCGCAGTTAGAGACCAAACCTTCATATGCCACTTATATTCGCGATGTTAAAACCCTTTGCACCCTGGATGACTTGTCGGCTGCTTATGGCCCGGTGCCGAGCTTCAAGACATCCTAGATATCTACCGGCAGCGTATCTCCGCGCCAAGTGCTTAGATACAGGAGCAATCATATATGGCTCCCGGTTGATAAGCCACCGCCGAATGCGTTATCTCAAGCCAAGAGATGTAGGCTGGTCCTGCCAGGCTTTGTTCCTTGGCGTTTTCCCATCAACGGAACAAGAATCTGTGGTGCTCCATACATTCACCGCTATTATTCTCGGAGCTCGGACAAAACACGAGAAACATCGATTTTGCTCCAAAAACAGGAGAACAATGGAATAGCCTCTTTTTCGTTACGACCCAACTGGATACAACTACTTTTGAGTTGCTTGATCCAATTCCAAGCCCCTGTTTCCCGGCGCTCTACGGCAACTCATTACCTGAAACCCCTGATTGTAAATATCTGAGATAATGGAGCTTCCTCTTCCTTTCCTTGTCCGATGGGCTCCATTCACTAGGCATGCGGGTGATAAGAAAGCACTACGCCAACCACAATCAACACACCAGCCGGATATCGCTTCTTCAAGGACCGGGTTGCCCGCGGTTCCGATGCCGGGAGTGCGAGTAAGACCGGGCCGGTGGGACCTTGTAGAATCCCTCTTTCCAAGACACCAACGATACGACCATTAGCAGTGCGCGAAGTCTAAGCCCCAGAGCAATGACATATGCGCGATTAGCTTTTGAAATATTTTCTTTGCTCGCTTAGGTCGCATTCAAGTGTTCATCCCGCTCTGTTGCATTAGTTGCGGAGAAGGGTCAATGACGGCCGGTAACCGAGCCAGCGGAACATGCACGAATGTCGACCAGAACCAGCATCCGGGGTGATGGATTCTTGGTGGACAGAAGGGATACTTAATCTAAATAGATAATGCCCAGATTCCCAATGGTCTGCTACTTCCCTGTAATCACCATCAAGGTGGTTGTTAAACCTTCACTCGGCTGAGCCTCATGATCGCCGGAGGAGGAGTGGTGGCCGAAGGCGAGAGAAAGAGCCCGCGCGGTCCCAACTCCCGTCCTTGATCCTCCAGTTGCCAGTCTTCATCTTTGATCTTGTCTCCAAAGCTAGATAGCAAGGCAATATGACGGCTAGGTGGTCAACCCTTCTTGCCGCCACGGCAACTCTCTGCCAGTGTATCGCTGCAGAGCCCATTCACCGCGACTTTGTTTCATTCAAGGGCCCCTTTGAAGTTGAGAGCAATGGTTTGCAGAACATCAACGTTCAGTACCATGGCTCTACAAACGGCGAGCTCGCTATTGTCTATGGTGCTTGCGACTTGAAGACACCTGGAGACGCCCATCACACGATTGGTCGGACTCACAATGAATCCCACCCGGCAGCCAAGCGTCACTTGGAGTGGACGGACCGGAGGCCGACCAAGTTCGTCTAGATTGTTCTCCTGAGGATGTCACTTCTGGTTGTCTGCATGCTTTTGTCGAAAATCAACTTGTCGGACGTTCCACGGAGCACACCGTCAAGAGCCGAAAGAGGAGGAAGCGTGCCACCTTCGCCGACTCCACTGATCCCATGGGCCCTTGGTTCGACGGTGTCGGGTATCTAAAGCAGAAACAGCCTGATAGATTTTCGTTGCTTCAGTTAAGAACAAGACATTTGACATCTTGGGAGCTGGTATTTCCGATCCGCACACTGGTGTTAGTTCTTCTCGGAATGAGGCTCTTGGGGACACCTTTGCATACATTCTTCTCAGCTGCTGCTCGACTCCGTTGGCATCCACAACTGGAAGATTCTTGAGTCTTCCGACAGAGTGCGCGGCCGCATTCGCACCACCTACCTCAATGGAATTTCTCCCGACGACGCCCAGCATCATGAACTTGGCCCGATGCGTTTCCCTCACGCGATCCATGACGCTGAGACCAACGAGACCTACCCCATCAACGACCAGAAGATGATGTACCAGCTGGCAGACATTCTCAACGAGATCAACAAGGATGCCGACTCCTCACTGCAGGTCAGATTCATCCCCTGGATTCAAGTGTCCGACAACCCCCCGGTTGCGACCACTCGGCGTCGTCCTGACGGCACCGCCGCACCGTCCCGGGCCGCAATGAAATTACCGCCGACCCTTCGCTCCAGAGCAACACGACGTACTCCAACACGACTGCCTTGAAGGAAGCTACCCAGGCACATTGGACGACTTCAAGGATCTCACCCCCGAGAAGACCAAGTTCTACGCTACCAACGTCTTCCAAGCCCACAAGCAAGCCGTCGAGCAGGGCATGTTTGACTTCAGTGAGGTTGAGTACCTCAGGTACGTCATGAAAAGACCGATCTCAACGTCACCGACGAAGCCACCCCTTCCAACGTTGTCTGGCCTATGTGGGAGTTCGAGACGGTCTATTTCATGGCGAACGAGTGGCGCACCATTGACGGCGGTATCAGACGTCTTCCTGCTGCTTTCGAGAACATCATCAAGCATCGCATCTCCTACAAGACCAAGGTGTTCAGCGTGAAGTACAACGAAGAGGACAACAATATCAATGTCACCTGGCGTCCCACCGGCGGTAACCCTTGGTGAAAGAACACCACGACGGAGACATTCGACTACGTCTTCAACAGCGTTCCTCTCAACGTGCTCAAGTACTGGAAGCTCCCGCCTCACTCCAGCCTGATGCGTCGCGCCATCGAGCGCACCGTCTTCCTCGGTGCCGTCAAGGTCGCCATGCAATACAAGACCCGCTTCTGGGAGCACCTCGAGCATCCCATCATCGGCGGCTGCGGACGCACCGACATCTACGGCGTCGGCAAATGCTGCTCGATCTGGGTTTGGTCGACGAGGCCAAGGAAATTACTCGTACTTGAATGGCCAGATGGATCGCGTTTAAAGCATTTGGTTTCTTGGGGTTTTCTCGCTGGGTTTAAGTTAATGCTTGATTTAGTTTTTCAGATGTGCAAGTTTTAGCATGTAGATATTTCAGAACTCAGGGCAATGATTAATGACTTATGCAGTCGAGGCTTCGAAACTGTGCCATTCCCGAGAAACCGGCCATGACTTCATATGTGAGGGATCAGGAAATATCCAATCTTTTGACCTTTCAACTTTTGGACATAGAGATCTGATACTCGTGTCATTCTGATCGCGACACGATGAATATAAAGTGACTAAGACGACGAGAGTACATAGAAGAGCAACTACCAACCCAGCCAATCGGTTACCAACGGCGTCATGCGAATTCTCTTTGCCGAGAGAAGGCTCAATGTTACTAAAAGCTGTGTCTGCTATGCCAAGTCGACCAAGAAAACCACATGTCATAGCTGGAAGCACGTACGTGGAGGAGATCAGACATCGCCAGGTCACACGCGTGAATCAATTCAGATTTGAATGCCCCATGCCCCAACGGACTCATGGTCAACGCAACTTCAGCGGCTGTGGTAACTTGCATTCTCTTTCCATTCTATGTAGACGATCCTAGAAGTTTAACCGGCATTGCAAAAACGTCACAAACGACCAGCGCGAACCGAGGAAGCATCCTCAAACTTCCACTGCTTGCACCAGTGAACCATCAAATCCGGCGTGATCGGTCCAACCGAACGAAGGGCTGGACTGCACGCAGCCGTCTTCTTCGTAATGTACTCCTTCGGGACATTCTCGTCGTACAGCCTCACGCCGCGGTAGAAGTCCAGCAGCTTCAGACCAGGATTACGCTCCGCTCCGAGAGCCCCGTCGGCAGTTCGACTGGCCTCAAGACGCCGAACCCACTCCGGAAAGCTGACGAGGTCTGGTAGCCGGCTCTTGCCGTAGTACTGTTGAATGGCGGGTGCCAACTTGTCAAACGAGGTCACAGAGGGGTTGGATCCGGTGAAGTATCCCTCGTGGTAGTCGGTCGACTCCCGGGTCAGGCCGCCGACGTCGAGGCACAGTCTCGACATGATCTCAACGGGCACCCAAGAGACTTCGTTCAAGCTGTCGAGATTCCTCGGCAAAGCCTTGATGTGGAGGCTGCTCGCAATGATGGAAGGCAGCCATTCCTGGCGACTCCAAGCTCCCGTCTCGGCGAGCGGCCCGGCGATCTGGCCGACGCGGACAATCGCGTAAGGAAAGTCCCCGGCCTTGGCGGCGTCTTCCAAAATCATGCTCGAGACGAGTTTGCTCTGGCCGTAGCCCAACGGGCCCCCGATCGCCCAATCCCCTCGTAGAGACTCCTCCGGTACTGGTCCTCGGTCGGGGGTCCACCCGTTGACGGTGCCGATGGTAGAAACGAAAACCATCACGACTCGCCTGTCCGCCCTGGCAGCGAAATCGGCGAGGTGGCGAACGCCTTTGATGTGCGGCCCGAAGGCTTCGAAGGGCATGTTGAAGTTCACAGCCCAAGCGTTGTGAACGATCCGGTCGACCTCTGTCAGGAGACGTCCGTATACTTCCTCGCGCAGCCCCATGTTGGGCGCGCCGAGGCTGGTGTGGAAGAATTCGACCTTTCCGCTCTTGCTGGGGGACTGCAATCCACGCTCTTCCATCGCCTTCTCCTGTTTACCGGCACCGCCGTCGGGCGATCGGTTGAAGCAGATGACCTTCTTCACCTGGGGGTTGCGAATCAGCTCATCGAGGAGGTAAGATCCCATGTTGCCAGTCGAGCCGGTAAGGATGACCGTCTGCTGGTCCTTGCGTGCTTCGGGCCGGTTTGGTTTGGCGCGGACCAGGTTCTGCGACAGACGCGCATACAACTCCTTCATGGCATCCAAGTTGGGTATCCCAGATTCAGTTTCCCCATTCACCTTGCCGCTGACGATGGTCTGGCGTATGTGGCGAGCGAGCTGGATGGGACTTGCGTGAGCGTACATGTCACGCGCTTCGATGCTGGTTCCGCTATACGCCTTGTCCGTGACTCGGAGGCTTGCCGTGACCAAGCGAGCGGCTGTGATAATCTGGAGTGAGTCCATTCCCGCCGCGAAGAAATCGGTGTCTTCCCTCATCGACGGAACACCGAGATGCTCGCGGAAAAGCTTCTCGATCGACTGAGCCAAGGCTTTGTCGGAGCTGGTGTCAAGACGAGGGACCCTGTCCAGAGGAATTTCTCTCGGATTAGCATAGAGCTCCTCGATCTCATCGTGATAGAGCTTGACCGTTGCGGCTCTCTTGACGCTGCCCTTGTCGGCTAAAAGGAAGGGCTTTTCTGGATTAGCAATCATGATGAGATGTCTCACAAGCCGACCGTGGGTGGCTGTCATTGTCAGCAGACAAGTCGACAGGAGTATCTTCCCGGGAGGTCCTCACCAATGGTCTTGTTCGCATCCGCCACGGTAGGCATAATGCGGTCAATGAGGTCTTCTTCTTGCTCCTTGGTCTTGGGGTAGACCATGGGCTCGACAATGAGAGCCGGCTGAAACTTCCAAGCTCCGACGACGAGCGCATTTCTTACGTCGGGATGCCCCATGATGATGTCTTCCATGTCTGTGGGGTTCAGTTTCTCGCCATTGGACAAGTTGATGATGTTGTCGGCCCTGCCGTGGAACTTCCACATGTGCGGGTGCGTCGGGTGCGGTTTGTAGAGGTCGTTGGTCTTGTACTCCTCGATGTCGGGAAAAGTGTAGAAGATGCCCTGGATAGGCACTTGCTTAGACTTTCGGGTGAGAATCATTTCATACACGTCGTCTTCGCCCGTAGCCTTGCGCCATTCAATACCAGAGTACTCCTCATTGTAGAGGAAGTACTGCCAGAGTTCTGGGTCCTTCTGGTACCAGACGCAGAAGGGAAGGGTCCTGAACAATCAGGGGCCATTCAGTCAAGAGAGCAATGGGAGATGAGGGGCTTACTCTGTAGCTCCTATGATGTTTATTAAACGCACACCATTTTTCACTAGCGTGTCACCAGACTGTTGGCTGAGAGGACCTGGGTTACCAAGTTACTTCAGTCGCGATTCACTTCACTTCGTTCAGCATTGGACACATACCTCCGCCAAATCCAACAAATTGGAGCTGTTTCAACACGGCAATGTGCTCGGGTCGATGAGAAATCTCTTCCAGAACGGATGGAGGCAGACCAGCTCCGTCCGAGTTGGAGTACTTGATGCATTCTATGCAAAGATCAGGCGTCAAGGGACGATCAGCGAAAGGAAGGGCGAGTGATCTCCCCCCAAAGACCATGGTGCCGATAAATGCCCAGACCCCTCCAGCATGGAACAAAGGCACTACCATCAACTGTCAGCCAGGTTAGAGAAATGGAAGGGCTCAGAGTATACTTGGGCTAAAGTGCCTCGAACACAGCTTCTCCATGGCTTGGCTCACGGGCACGGTCCCGTGCCATTCGGGTAAATGGCGGAGAGCACCGATCATGGCAACGGAGCCATGCTTGGTAATGATTGGCTTCGGGAGTCCTGTACTTCCACTGGTGTGAAGAACAATAAACGGATCCCACTCGGCTTCTTTGGGGGTCTTGTTGAATGGTATGTTGGGGAATTCTGGTTGTGATAGGATGGACTCCAGCTCTTCGATCTCGAGAATATCCATGGGTCTATGCTTCAACCACTCATCGACGACGGCCACGTGAGACTTGGGCCGGGCAACAATCTGGCAGTCGGACAGTTTGAAGAGGTTCAGCTGAGCCTCAAGTGGATTTCTCGGCGAAACGAACAGCGACTTTCATGGTATCAGTGAGCAGGTAGGTAAGTCGGGTGGACGCGATCCAGCGCGAAACAAACCTTGTAACCAGCCTTGATAGCCGCAACAATCATGATCTATGAGCGAGTGGAGGTTAACACTAAAGACCTCTCTTCTGAAATGAAAGGGTTTTCGGCATTCTCTTACTCCATATCTAATATCGTTCGGGCCAATGTAACAAATGGTAGGAAACGAATCTTTTGGTGGCGCTCCATATGTCCGCAAGATGACCTGGGCCATGTAGTTGATACAGTTCGCGAGGTCCTTGTACGTGATGACTCGCCAGCCATCGCTAGGTTCAGAGGTGCGCGGAATGGAGCAAGCTTCCCTTTGTGGATCGTAGGCCGCCCGCTGGTCAATGATGGCCGGAAAAGTGAGGCGGTCCTCCGAAGACAACGTAACGGGCTCGGTAACTTGGATGGTTGTGGTAGCCATATCGACAATTGTGATTGCTCAGTGAAACTGTGTGTTATCATGGACAGAGACCAAGGGCGTACGATCTGCGTTGAAACGGTGCGAGGACTTCTTGTACATATAGTCTCGGCATCCCCCTCGGCTCTACTCGTAGAGATGAGACGACACGTGCGTATTTCGCAGCATTTATAATCACCAGACGGGAGATAACATACCAAGTGCTAAAACCGAAAGAGACTATTTCGTTGGGGGAGCCTATAATGCGGCCAATTGAGTTTGGCTACGTTCTTTACAGAGTTTCAGTCCTGGGAAGCTCGGTCGGGGTTGATGTCGAGGGTCAAGCGGCCAGACCAGACAGAGACTATCGGTGCCGGTGACGCAAAACAGTTACCGAAAGCTTTCACGGGATTGGTGTCACATTTTACTTACTACTCCAAAGGCCCCCTCCCTCATGGACGGAGGGCTGCCAGTAACACAAGCAGCAACCTAGCTTTTGCGTGCGGCTTCCAGCAACGACGTGTTACGATGGCTCAAAATGGTTCACTACATCAAGTCTCTTACGGGCGATATCATCCCAGTGTGGCACTCAGTCGTGTCCTTCTTGTAGCAACGTGAATTTGAGCTCCCTGCGTGACCTGTAGCGCGCATACCTTTGGCCGAGCTGTATCTGTATATACTAATAATCCTCACGCGTGCCCCCCAAGCCTCCCGGACTCTGATTTTCCGTTTCCAGGTCTCGGACATGTTTGGCATCAGACCAATGAAAGAACTATCGAGGTTTCCCTTTTCGTCCCAACATCGTGGTGGAGATCCATCATGCCTCGGCATACACCATCACATCGTGCGGGGAAAGCTCGACAACCTGGCCATAGATAGCTTCGACGGCGTGTTCCTTTTACGGTAGACCTTGGGTTTCGTTCTCGCAAAGACGTGTACTTGAAATTGGCGTGCGCTGACGGGATCTTGTCGGTCAGTCGAGTCATGCTACGTCGAGCGAGACCGACTTCCCTTCGTCTCTTCTGTTTGCTGTTGACTAACTTGCAATGGGCTTTTCCCAAAGAACGCACACACGCACTGCCTCATCGTGAGCACTTGGAAAGGATACTTACAAGATTTCTGTAGTCGCATCATTGCATCTCGAGATCAAGCGCAACTAGTAATATGCTCGTGAACGCTGCCCGGTATCCAGATGAACGTTTGACAGGGGGCTTCCTCAATCGAAAGCTTGGTAGCTATTCGTCGGCACTTCTGCCTCTTTCCAGCTATCTCATGCGTGACCCCCCCCCCCAAACTCACGTCGTGTGCCCGGATGCCCGGTGCTATTTTGAGTTCGGCTACGAAAGTCAACCGGTCCGCGTTCATTGTCCGTCGGCGAGAGTGGAGCGCGACCGCCGAACGGAGGGAGATGCCCGTCTTCCCGGCCGGCTTCTGTCGATCGGCCCGTCAGCTAGCTGCCTGTCGTTCCAGCCGCCTGGAAACACATTGGTTCGGTGAGCTTTGAGCGTAGCTTCCGTAACTAGGAAACTAGAGCTTTTGAGGATTGGCTACCAATTTCCAGCTTGACGTCCGTTCACGGAGTTGAATATCTGAAAATAAACCATCAGGCTTTCAGTTGGTGAAGTAATGGAAACATTCAATTACTCGAGATGCTGAGTACGTGACACAATGGTTGAATGTCTTTTATCACATGATAAGAGGTGACGTTCTATTACTGGATATTGACTACGGCTCCTCAAACCTCACGAACTCCGTGAGAATCCCATCCCGACGCTTCCATGCGTCCCAGCCTAATCAAAGACATCCGTGACGTACCGGATGTTCCTCAGCGCCTCGAACCACTCCTTGACGCTCTCCGCGTCCGTCTCCTCGCCCTTTGCCTTCTCCATCTCGACCTTGATCTTGATGATGGTCTCCTTGGCGGACTCGGCCACGCCGCGAGAGCCGCACACGTAGGCCTTGGCGCCCTGCTTCCAGAGATCCACGAGCTCCTCGCGGTCCTTCCACATGCGGTCTTGCACGTGCTTGCAGCCTTGGCTCCTTTCGCAGTCGCGGCTGAACGCGCGGCGGACCGAGACGGCCCCGAGCGCCTCCCACTTGTCGAACTCGTCGCGGTAGAGGTCGTCGCGCTCGGGAGAACGGCAGCCGAAGAAGAGGAGCGCGGGCGCCAGGGTGCGGCCCGCGGCGAGCATGGTCGCGCGCTCTTGGATGAAGCCGCGGAACGGGGCCATGCCGGTGCCGGCGGCGATGCAAATCATGGGCGTTCTCTCGGGGTCGGAGGGGAGGCTGAAGGCGGCGTGGGACGGGCGGATGGCTACGTGAAGAGTGTCGCCCTCGGCGAGGGAGTCGAGGTAGGAAGAGGCGACGCCGATGTAGGGTCCCTGACCGGAGAGAGATGGCTCGTTCAGGACGGAGAAGGTGAGAGTGACGTTGGATGGGTGGGCCATGGGCGACGAAGAGATGGAGCTGGCTTTTGTAAGTATGTATGTCTGACGCACTTGATGCAAGAGATTTGACTCACTATTGTCTGACACGCATGGGCGGCAGCATGGAGAGGAAGACGCCGATGGGTAGATCGATGGAAGTGTACCGTTCCAAGAGATCGAGTACGGAGACACGCTTTGCGCTGACTTCTTCGGCGTAGGCGTCACCAGCCAGGCCGTTGAGGGTGGCTGTGGTCTCGTCGTCGGTTGCGTACTCGGCAAGAGCAAGAAGATTCTAGAGGTCGGAGTTAGATATCATATGCACCAAATGAGAGAAGTGTGTGTGTGTGTGTGAGAGAGAGAGAGACAGAGAGAGAGAGAGAGAGAGAGAGAGAGAGATGACTTACTCGCTTTGTGGCAGGCTGCGACAGCTCGACGTACGAGCTCAAAAGGTCGTTTGCCGGAACCGAGCTATCGACGGGCAGGGAAGTAGGCCCGTCGGTCTTGATGCTGAGATGGGCATCGCGTGCGAGGCGAAAGCAACGCATGGCCCGGTGTACGCTCTCCTTGGGGTTGATGGGGAGAACGGCGAGGTAATCACCCGCGGAGTAGTTCATGCCTTCGGGCAGTTTGATCTCGATGTGCTTCTTGATGCTTCTCGGATCGCCGCCTTTGGTGAGGGTCTCGGTCTTGACGACGGAGGCTTCCTTGACGTCCTGGCGAAGGGTCGAAGTGCGGGGGTTGCTGATGGTGACGTCGACGCCCTTGGTTTTGCTGTCGTCGGCGCTCGTGGTCTTGTATTTGCTGGTCAGAGCGGGCCAGAGGACGTCGTCCTCCCAGGTCTCGAAGTTGGTGAAGACCTCGCCGGTAGAGGCGTCGGTGAGACCAGCCTCGGCCAGACGCGTAGCGCCGAGCTGCTCGAGGGTGCCGTCGACGAGCTTGGGGATCCGGTGGAAGGTCTGTACCCAATCCTTGTGGCCGCATCCGAAAACGGCATACGAGACACCCTTGAGAGGCGCCTTTTCCTTATCTTGACCCTCGATCCATGCCACAAAGTGGCCAGCGTTGTCAGGAGGCTGGCCCTCGTAGGACGCCGTAATGATGACGACGGGCTGGTCGGTCGGCAGGCTACCGTTGGCGCTGTCCAGGCAGTCGATCTTGGTAGCGCGGAAGCCATGGGAGGAAGCATCAGATGCCACGCGTTGAGCCAAAGACTCGCAGGTGCCGCTGTTGGAGCCGTAGAGGATGGTGAGCGGCATTCCGCCTTCTTTTGGTGCAGCCGCGCCGCCGTTGGCGTTGGTGTGAGCGGCAGGCTTCTCGGGCTCTGCGAGACCGGCCAATCGGCGCTCCAGGGTAGTCGGGGTGAGGTTGTCTCTCAGGATGGCGCGCATGTGCATGTCCTTCGGCTTGATGGTGATGGTCTGCTTGACGCCAAAGGTGTATTTCGGGTCCAGGATGAAGTTGAAGTTCTGCAGAAGCATGACCATGACGAGAAGAGCCTCCTGCCAGGCAAAGGGGCGACCGATGCACGCTCTCATGCCGTTTCCGAAAGGCTTCCACGAGTTGGGGAACTCTTTGTTGAGGCGGTTGAAGTTGTCGTCCAACATGCGCTCGGGCTTGAACTCCATAACGTCTTCGCCGTACACAGAAGGGTCGAGTTGAGACTTGGCCAGCAGGTTGCTGATGGTCTCGCCGGCCTTGACCGGGTACTTGCCCGCGAGCAGAGTATCCTCCAAGGGCTCGACGGTGAACATGGGAATGGTGGCGTTCAGACGGAGTGTCTCGCGGAGAACACCGTTGATGTAAGGGAGCTTGGAGAGGTGGTCGACCTTGATCTGTCCCTTGCCGACGACGCTGTCGACTTCCTGCTGCGCCTTCTGATAGGCCTCGGGGTGCTTCAGAAGCTGGTAGAAAGCAAAGGACAGAAGACCGGACGTTGTTTCGTGACCAGCGATCAAGAAAGTGATGAGGTTGTCCATGATGCTCTCATCCGTCATCTTCTTCCCGGTCTTGGGATCGACTCCCTCCAGCATGGCCGTCAGCAAGTCGCGACGGGTGGCCTTGTCCCCCTCGGCCTTTCTGGCCTCGAGAACTTCTCTGGCGGTGCTTCTGAGAATCTGGATATCGTCGTTGAACTTCTGGTCCTTGGCGCGGAAGAAGACTCCGGGAAGAGGCGGTCTTCGTGCCTTGTTACCGGCCTCGACCAGGAAGTCACCCATAGCCTCGATAAAAGGGTGTAGAGTAGGGGAGTAGTAACTGTTAAAACGGTAGCCCATGGAGCATAATGCGAGGGTGTCGAGGGTCAACCGGGTGAAGTCGTCGGTCACCATGATCTGCGACTCAGGGCCGTATCGTGCCCATTTCAGGGTCAGTTGAGTGGCAATGTCGTGCATCTCATCGAACATGTTGCGGATTGAGAGAGGTCCGAATGCAGGCATCAGGATACGATGTGCGATGCCCCAATTCTCCTCGCCCATTTTTGCCTGATCTCATGGTTAAGATTTCCTCTCAACTCACTTCACTTACACTCAAGGAGGAATCAGCTGAAAACTCACTGTGAAAAGACCGTCGTGCACGCCATTTCTGATTTCCTGGGGCGGAGTTGTTAATTTAATTCATGAATTTAAAGCAGGAAGACTGGATTTGCTCACATTCAGTGCCGCGTTCACGGATTTCTTGAAACGCTTCTCATCGCACGTCTCGTTGACCAGAGCTTGCGTTGAGACGACGACAATTGAGCGGCCGGGGAATCGCAAGCGGTACACCTCGCCTGGGCGTGCATGTTGTCAGAAGCTTGTCGTCGATAAGATGAGGGGCTCAGCCAAGGGGTTGTAAGCTTACCGTACTGATCGGCCAAAGACACCATGGACCCCAGGGGAAATTCAGGGTTGATCTCATTGATGTTGCCGAGAAGCGGCAGCCCTGGGGGCTCCGGGATTGTAACTGTTTCCGACATTTTGGTGTGATGTGTGTGATGATGGATGAGCGTGTGCCGCTTGTGTGTTTGGACTCAAGACTCCGATTGCACTGAGCTGGACAAGAGGCAAACACGAATTTTGGAAAGGGGGATTCGAGCCTGATAATATTCACAATCGCAAAAGTCTTTGCCCCATAATCGGACGTGGTGGTGGCTAATAGTAATCTCCTTTGACGACAGCTGTACACACTACGGCGGCGGTGTTAGCGTTATGCCTCGGTCCCATCATCATGCGTGGAGCGCCAGGATGAAGGCTGATATCATGCCCGAAAAGAGATTTCCCATATTCCCACTTTTCCACGACAACAGAGGGGCCAATCCCGGCGACATCAATGGTCGAGACGAACGGAAATCGTGCACTGCCAGCTCGGTCACCCAAGTCGGCCATGCCGTCCCGCTCCGCTCCAGTCTGTGGTGAAACAAGGCATTCGGCACCTTGCGGAAATCCGCCCCGACATCGATGGACTTTTGGGAGCCTTTGACAGAACGGAAATGGACTTTCAAGTTGCTGGTGGTTTGGCCTGGTTGGATTGGTATTCCTCCCCTGATCCGACCGCCCGACCAACCGATCATCCGATTACACATTGTATGATGCTCCGATTCTCCTGCTCCGAATCTGTGTCCCGGCCTGGCATGTATGAGTAAACAAGCATAGTACTCTGTAAGTAAAGTAGGATCGCATCTGCATGTAAAGATGCTTAGCCTGGGATCGGTGGGACATGTGCCAGGGGTCTCTGCTCCGTCCCGTCAGCAGTGAGCATTGAGCACGGCATGCCCGAACGGATTTGAGACCCTGTCATGCCCTGATCAAATACGCTATACGATGTGAGCAAGTGAGAACACTGTGCCGAGGTCGCCGTCACCGACTAACGAGACCATTCCCCCCTTTTTTTGCGAATCTGCCCAGGGCCCCGGAAGGCCACTCAAGGCCAACAAGTTCCAAGCCCGGTCCAAACCATTTTCCCGCTCGGGACCAACGTTTTAGGGTGCTTGAATCCTTGCCAGGGATGCGGATCCCGAGAGATCTGATTTCCTAGCGCAAGCAACTCTGCGGCGCAGCTGATTTCCAACGAAGTGCCGGCAGCAGAGTTGCTCCATCCCGCTCCGGTCCGTCGGGCATACCGTCGTTCTCGTTCGCACTTTGCGGGGAATATGACAAGACATAATGACGCAACAAAACGCCTGCCGATAGTCTAAAGTCGTATATAGTTTTAAGACTGCAGATCGGTGACTGACTGACACGTACGCCCTCGCCTAAAACCTGCGTGGCGCGGGTGCGGGTGCGGGTGCGGGATACCACGTCTGAGATATATTTACCGACGGCGTTTCATTATAATCTCCAATCAAGAGGGCGGCATTACTTTTGGCTTTTTTTTAATCCACACGAGTCAAGCATAGCAGATCAGCAGCATTCTTAACACGCGAGCGCACTTTCAGGTTCGACCATGGCCATTAGCATGCCCAAAGTGCGTTAGCAATCCTGGGACTATCGGATGTTGTCGATGAGTTAGTTCAATTCGTCAGCCCAATCTACAAAAGCTTCCAGGTTGCTGTTCACAGCTTGCTGAATGTTTCGTAGTCTCACTATATATGCAACGCGCCAAGTTATAGCTAACGAAGAGTTTTAATTTAGTATTTCATGGCAAAACTAGCTAGCCTCTAAAAATTGGTACAGCCACCCGTTCAATCGACAACTTGGGAGCCATGCAAAAAGCAGTCTCACGATTCCTGATATTTCTTTCTTCGTTAGCAATGTGAAGCAAGATCCCTGAAAAATAAGACTTGGGCACTGTCTTTCTGCTTGAGAATGTGTCGTGCAATTGATGACGCCGAAACTCGTTCTAATTCACAATGAATTGCCTTACGTACTGTAGTAGCGACGAACTCTCGTTAAATCCGACACATACATTTCTCTTTCTAAACCACACTCCTTAGCCTTTTCCCATTATCCCCGAATTCCAATCAATGTCTGCGCCCTGGGAAATCCGTAGCCTACCTGACTGCCGTTGTTGAGGATACGCGGATAACACCAGAAGTTAAATGTCAAAACTCACCGATCCGGTTAGAGAGAACGAGACACCTTACTTCGCATTGAGGTATCTGCTCCCATGATGGAGATGACATTGCACACACATCGAAACCCCTAGATATTGGCCGAGACTGTTGTACAACGAGCTGTATAAGAAAGGAAGCCGGGCCTCGGTACATTGTGGACCCCCCGAGATGTCCGATGGATGGTACGTAGTAGTCTGCCAGTGGTCCGAGGGCGGCAGTTGTTGATACAAACAGCGAGCAGTCTTTCTGAAAGTCTTCAAATATGCTTTTCCACTGGCAGAAGGTTCTGCAACCAGTTCTAGCCGAGACAGACATAAAGTCTGGCTGGCTCAAGGGCTCCATGACCTCTCCTGTCAACGTCAGATCGAACTCTACCGCATCTTCCCCAAAATTACCCAGGTTTCCATCGCTCTGCTGTTGGGTGTCTTGATATACAATAGACTAATAATTGCGGAAAGAAGTGAACTTATTGAATGAATATGTGACCACTCGCCATGTTCAGTGGAAAGACCCGTGAGTTCCTGTGCCCGAGTTCATACGTACTTAAAGAAAGCTTCGCTGAACTTCTTCCGCAGTGGCGGCCGAGTTGCGATGGCCATCTCGAACTGCATCACACCATCCGTTGCAGTGGTCAACCGGAGCGGCGGCCGGCTTTGTTCTTACTTCGATCCTCTCAACCACCAAACGGGTAGCTTGGAAAGACGCCAATCAGCACGTTCTATCTCCCAAAATTGGTCGGTCTCTGCAAGGCGATGCGCATGACAGCGACGCGAAACACGTTCGTCGCCTCGGATCCAATCGTCAGCGGCCTCTTCTCAAAGCTACTTCCGACCCCCCGAAGCCACGTTGGGATGTGCTATTGAGACGGCAGTTGACATGGCAGAAGATACATCGCTCATGAGCACCAAGCCGATGAGAGACATGATGCTCTACAACCCCCGATACGCCTGAAGAAACTCACCTCTTGGGCTCGAGAGTCTTTATTGCCTCAGCTGGATCCCCGGATAACTTGGAAGGGCTGAAACCTTGTACGGAAAAGCGGAAGCCGGAGTTTTCTGGCGGTATTGATAAGTCTGAGTTCCCTTTCTTGTTTTGGTTGCGATCTGGTGTGGAAGAGTCGGTACCTGGTCTGAAGGCCAAACTGTGAGATTCTTGAAATGGCCAACGGTCTATTCCTAGCTCGAATTAGTTCTAGCTCAAATTGGTTGAAAGTAAGCCTTCTTAATGCTATTTGTCTGTACACGAGTAAATGGTGATTGTTTTTGACAATCTGTATCCCAAATACCAGAGCGCGATCTCGTACATACATGTTGTTCTCCCCAAATGATTTGCCCAATATTCATGATATCAGAATTGGTCTGAGCTCTCCCAATTTGCCAGTCACATGGGTCGTCGTTCGGATGAACTCCATTGCTATGAACTGTAAAGAGTGACGATATATACGTGCGGTGGTCTACTCTGCTACTCTCCAATTTCATACAGAACAAATTCGTAGCTTGCAGCTTACTAAAAGCTTTATGTGCCGCGTGCCTTGTACACATGTGGTCGTTATCCTATCATACACGCTAATTATACAGGTATATTAAATCTTCTTTCCCAACAACAGCTTGAGTCCGTCTGGTAGGACTTCGTCATATGCTCGTGCACACTGCCGAGGCACCTCGGCCCTCTCACCTCGGCAAGATGTGGGGCGGTCGTGCTCAGCCAATTCCCTCACCTCAACCCTGGCATATTCTTCGTCTTTTAAGGAGGCGCGCTATTCAGCACCCCCCGGTCTGCTATTTGGCACCCTTCTAACTGTAATTGGCATAGTCGCTGCCGCGCGCGCCCGTGCACGTGACTTCTGCGCCCAAGTGTTAAGTCCCTCTACCTTACCTTATGCAATGCAGTAATAATATTATATATATGTGTCAAATTGACCCCTTAGCATACGCAGTGACGCGCCAAGTGCGCGCAAAAGCAGCAGCAACTGTGGCGCAATAGCGTGACACAGATATTAGCCACTTTTAGGCGTAAATAATACATAGATCTATGCACAGAGATTTCCAGATAGCTATATACTTAATATATTATTATTTTTATATCCTATACTATATAATTTAATAATTAATAGTCTGAATATTATATATAATGCTAATTAAAGCTATCTAGATAAATCTATAATATTAAATTTACCCCTATATTATTAATATATAAGTTTATAGTAAACCCTCTACTACTAGCACTATTATAGCCTCTAGCTTCTTATTTATACTTAATAGTCTAGCTAATTAGCTCCTATAGTAAGATTAAACCTAGTATAGACTCTAAGTAATAGAATTATAAGAGTATATTAACCTAGAAGATATAGAGAAAGAGGATCTTAATACTATCCTAAATACTATTCTAAGAAAGCTAAAGCTTTAAAACTACTTCTAGAAGACTAACTTTCTAGTAGCTAATACCTAGAATACTAGAATAGGAGAATTATCTACTTTAGTATCTAGTATAGCTTAGCTAGAGTTAGAATAAGTAATACTAATAGGATCTTAAAACAGGCTGAGAACCTTAAGACAAAAATAATAAAACCACACACTCCCACACACTTATACAGGAATATTATAATATTATAGCTTTATATCTAGAGGCCCCAGAATAAAGAAAAGGATCTCTCTGAGTATAATAACCTTATTATAGATATAATCTATTAAGCAAAAGTAATAAAAACTTCTAAATAATAAGATAAACTGTAATAATACTAACTAATAATACTTCTCTATCCTCCTTTCTGCCCTTAATAAGGTGAAAAGTTCTACTATACTATACTAACTAATATACTTATCTGGGTATCCTCTAAACTAGACTATTTACACTACTCTATCTTAATTATCCCCTATAGTCTTACCTTAACACTCTATAAGGAAAACTATATACTAAAGAAAAATTATATAAATAAAAGCTACTATTTATAAAGGAAAAGGCACTCCTTATACTACTTAATTGCTCCTCCTAGATTATTATAGACCTGATCACTTTTTCTTATAGTTATACTATTCTAGTCTTTTTTATTTAGGCCTATCTTCTATAAGCTTATAAGCCTTATTTTAATCTAAACCTTACTTATATTATCCCTATTTATATTAATTAGGCAGCTATAAAAAGTGATAACTATAGTTACTCTTAGAGATATTATCTTTAATCTATTACTAGTAGTTAACTTACTCTATAATATAGTTCTTATAGCTATTATAGATAGGCTAAAGAATATTAAATAAAGCTAGATATAGAGGATATTCCCTAGTAATAATAGTTTAGTGTAGTACTAGAGCAGGAAGGTATAAAGGGGTTATATCTTATCTAGTATTAGGCAGTCTAGCTAGCAAAATAAAAGGGTTAGATAGGGTTAAACCTAGATCTATAAGGCTAGAGTTATTATTACTAAGAGGTAATAGAGTGCTATAGAAACTAAAAGCTAGTAAGTCCAGGTCTGTAATAGTATAGAAGCTAGTTCTGCTAGAGTAATAAGAAGTAGGTTCCCTGCTATTAGGCTTACTAACCTAACCTTTTATATAATATAAGGTAAAAGTCTTTATAAGAAGCCTTAGTACTTTAAAAAGTAGTAGAAAGGAGAGTGTTTTAGGTACTAGAAGCTATATCTTACTAGTATTACTATATAATTCTGCTATAAGAAGGTCTATTTAGGGTATCTATAAAGGTTTATTACTATAGAGTATAGAGCATTTTATAAACTTAGTAGTGATCTTTAAGATATACTAGGTAATAATTTAGAATTAATTTCTCCTTACTACCCCTTTTATAGCTACTACTAATACTATACTATTAATAACACCCTTATAAATATAAGCTCTAACCTAATTTACTACTCTGAGACTATATATCTATAAATCCTACTATTAGGGCTAAGATCTAACTATAGTATTCTTTTAAAGGAGGGTATAAATATTAATAGGAGCTCTAAGAAGCTTATAGTACTAGGAGAGATTCTCTATAGCCTCTATAAACAGTCTATTAGAATTTCCACTCTAAATTAGGTTAGTATAGTAAGCAGTCCCCTTTTCCTAGTTTACTACTATTATTACCTAGTAATTACTACTATACTAAATATAAAAGATAGTAATATCTAACTAGGTAAGTAGGTTATAATAGGTATCTATAATTAATAATATTAAGACCTAGTATCTACTAAGAGAGGGTACTGCTCTTATTTGCTAGGCAACTTATCTTCCTAGAGTCTATATATATTTGCCTAACCTATATATATTAAACTTAGTAAGGTAATATATCTCTTCTACCTTAAAATAGGTCCCTATTACTAATTTCCCTTAAATATTATAGAGATAAGTAAGATAGTATTAGATAACTAATAGAGGCTACTTAGCCTATCCTCTAGTTATATTAAACCTATAGTGGAATTAGGTCTATAAAGATAGTATAGTATTCTAACTTAACTTAATATACTAGTTAGGTACCTCCTTTTTCTTTATCTTATTCTTTAGTAGTTCTAGATTACTAGCTAGACCTATAACTAGGAGTTCTAGAGTACTATAAGGGTTATTAATATAGATAGGTTATCTAGAGTTATTAGCATAATAAAGGCTATAACCTAGATAAAGAGAAGGCTTATTATTATAAAGATTAAAGGCTTTCTCTCCTATCTATCTATTTTCTTAGTATATAGTAGTAATAATCCTATTCTAGTAGGTATAGTTCTATATAGTATTAACTATAGGGTAATTATTAATAATATCTCTTACCTTAGTATTATAGTTCTCAGATAGACTTAGATTTAGGTCTATAAGAGGCTTAATAGGTATATTAATAGGTATAAAAGCTTCTATAACTTAAATATTAGGTATAGACACTTTAGAGTTAAGGTTAAGCATTTTAAGGTATCTAAGATAGAGCTATGCTAGAGTTAATCTATCTATAAATATAGAGTTAGAAACTATAAAGTCCTAAGCATAAATTATCTTTTAAATCTTCTTATTATATAGCAAAGAGGTAATCTTTTTAATATACTTAGCTCTATTAGCAGTTCTTAATAGAATTAGAAAGACTATACTATCTACTTCTAGATCTCTATTATAGAACTTAGAAGTAATTTAATTTATCTATATATTAAAGATTCCTTTAAAGAAAGAACTAGTTTAGTATTTAGCTAACCCTAGTTATATATAGTAGCAAAACCACTTAAAGTAGAGTATACTTAATATCTATAGCTGCCCTTCTTAGAGTTAGGATATATAGATAACTTTAACTAAGTACTTAAAGATAGATATTATACTATTAAGAGGCTTATAGATAGCTATTATAAACCTAATTAGTGTTTTAAGATATAATTCCACCTTCCTATTATACTAGAAGTTATTATAGAAGTAGAAAAAGCCTAAAAGTTAGTTAATAAGTAAAGTAGAGTAAAAGACTACTTCTTTACTAACACTCTTCTTAGCTAGTAATTAGAAAATAAGTATAGTAAGCTAGCTTTTCTATATAGTAGCTCTACTATTTTTAATCTTAGTATTAGTAGAGGTATAGTATTATTTAATAAGGCTAATCCTATTAGGGAGGTTATAAGTGAGAAGTTAAAAACTAGTCTCTATATTAGAAGCTAAAGGGGAAGTCTTAGTCTAAATAGTCTCTTATAGATTAAATAAGTTAACTATAGTAACTAACCCTCCTTTATTCCCTTTAGCCTAGCTTAGTTATTAAGATCTAGTAGGTTAAGGCTATTAGAGATAAATATAGAGTTAAGCTATAGAGATACTAGAGTAAAGCTACTAGAGCTCTTTATATTTAAGGTTCTTATTTAGCTTAAGAGGGAATTAGGGGTAGAAAGGAAGCACCTACCTAGCTAAGTGCTACTTATTAATCCTTATAGCTAGAATATTTAAGGTTCTCTTAAAGAGAATAGAGTTAGTAAATATAACTGCAATCTCTAAGAGCTTACTATCCTACTTATCTCTCTTCTAAGAAAACTTCTCTAAAGTAGTAATAAGAAATACTTCCTTAACCTAGATATTAGTAATCTTAGTAGGAAAACTCTTAGATAAAGATATTATTAAGGATAGAGTAAATAGAGGTAATTATAGACTTAATTAAGGCTTCTAGTAAGGAGAGAAGGTTATATAAGTAGTATAAGAGGGTAAAGGTCTATAATATTATAAGGAGAGGGTTATATATAGATAAGTATAGGTTAGAACAGGAATTTATACTTAAATATTTATAAAGAGGGCTTAGAATATAAATTAAGTTAAGCTATAATACTAAATTAATTATTAATAGATTAAATCTATTTATATTAAGAGGGATAAAGCAGTTATTTATATATAGGTTAAAGGGGGCAGGCTACTAGTTACTAATTATTAACTACCTAGAATAAAGAGATAAAATAAGAATAAGTAGTAGGAGGAGGCAGTTATAAGGGTTAACTCCTTTTCTTATCTAATTAATCTTAACTATAAGGAAGGCTTAACCCTTTAAGTAAATAATTTAGTAAAAAGCAGAGTAACTAGGTTATATAACTAAACCTCCTCTAGCTCTCTCTAGCTTTTTCTTCTTCCTTTATAATATAATAGAAACAGTAATCTCTCTTTTATATCTATAAAGTATAACCTTAAGCCTTCTTTAATACTTATTAGTTATAGCTTCTATTAGGAATCCTGATAATCCTTATATACTAACCTAGCTAAGGAAGTATATCTTCTAGCTTTTTATAAATAAACTAGTTCTTAATAAGAGAGACTATAACTCCCCTCTATATATTAAGCCCTCTATTAACTCCTTTATAGTAAGTAGACTTGCTCCTTTAGCTCTTATTTTATATATTTGCTAACCTTCTTATATAGGTTATAATATCTCTTATATAGTATTTACTTAAGCTTCTAGAGCCTTTCTAGCTATATTAGGAAGTAAACTTCTATATAAAAGTCCTATTTTTAAATAACTATAAGATTATTATTTATCAGTTCTGGGAGGCTTATACTAGTTCTTGTTACCAGAGCATAATAGAGAAGGGACTACTATTTTATAGGTATATCTTTATTGCTTTAATAGTTATAGGTACCTTTAAACTTTAGCTAGCAAAGATAATTAATCCTAATAGATCTAAGGTTAGCTATAGCTTCTATATTTAAGCTAATAGAGATTATAATACTATTTCTTATAGTAGTTATAAGTAGTATGCTTACTCTCTCTATAATAAGGCTACTAGGGCTTAGATCTATAAGCTATACTTTAAGTATATAAGTATACCTAGTAATACTTATACTAACTATCTTTACTATAAATAAGATTCTAAGTGTTCCTTTAACTCTAAGAGAAACTATAAAGCTTTTAGCTATAGTATAGGTAATCTAGAATAATAGAGCAGTGAATTTGAGAGGGTGGTCACCTAGTCCTAGATTAACTAGCAGATTATAGAGAGGTTTAGAGTAACTTATCTAGATTTTAAAACTATAGTAGAATATTATAAGACTTAGCTAAAGGAGTATAAGTCTAGGTTACTATTTATTCTTACTAGTTACCCTCTAGCTAATTTAGATATCCCTATTTCTAATAAGAGGGAGCAGGTTAAAATCCTAACTAGGGTTTAAAGAAGAAGAGTGGGAAAAAAGAAGAACTAATATAATATTCTATATATATAGCAGTCTTTATAGACCTAAAAATACAAATTAATAAATAAAATCCTCTTTATTTAACCTTAAAATGCTTTAATATATATACTTTATGTAAAGTAATATAGGAGAAATCAGAAAAAACCAGAAAAAAATCACACAAAGTCTTAGTAAATCAGGTAAAATTAACTAGCTATAATAATACTTTTCTAATATAGTTAAGCACCTTAAAATATAGATAGGAGGGTTCCTTTATCTCTAGTTTCTTTAATAATATAACTATTTATAGCTAGGGAAACTTACTAACCTAACTATCTATATAAGGCTATAGTTATATAAGAGGATAAGCAGAGAATTAAGTTAAAAGCAAGAATATTATTATAAATATAAAATAGATAAATAATTACTATAGGAGTGGAAACTAAAGAAGAGCAGACAGATAATATAAAATAATACTATATTATACAGAAACATGCTTCTCTTAGAATGCTAAGTATAGAAGTCTAATCTGAGAGTAGTATAAAAAAAATAACTAGCTAGGTATTATAGATATAGCTAAACTATTAAAGTTAAACTATAACTTAAAGACTTTCTAAGTAATAATAAGCTAGAACCTAGCACTTAAAGTGGGAGGCTGTTTAGTTAAGGTAGAAGGCTACAAAGAGGGATCTCCTAGAATAAGGCAGAAAATACCTAAGCAGTAACAGAGAGAAACAGAGCACTCTAATTACTAGAAAGGTTATAGTATGCTCCTAATAGATCCTATATAGCAGAACTTACTATAAGCATAGCAGTAATCTTAGTAGTATAATCCCTAATATAACTATAATACTTAGACTTAATACTAATATTACTAGTAAGATTAGAACTATAAGAGTATAAGGGTAAACTTATATAGCAAGTAGAATAATATAGATATAAGTAGGCTAGCCTTAATATTATCTCTAAAATCTATTCTAATATACTAAGCTAGGAAATTATAGTTAAGTAATTAAGGTGGAGAGCATAGCAAGGCTCTCTCTAAAAGTATAAGCCTTACCTATTATAAATATAAAAAGGTATATTTCTCTATAGTAGCACTAATCCTAGCAGGTTATACTATATTATCCTCTATCTTAGTATACTAACTATCCCTAACTAGGTTAAATAGCTAAAGCTCTATATAAAGCTTCTATATTACTCTTATCTAGTTAAGAGCCTCTTTTAGAGCTTATAAATACACCACTAAGTATATAATCTACTATAAAATATTACTATCTAGATTACTTATTAATAGAGGGTTAGTATTATCAGGGTTAGTAAAAAGTTCCTCTACTTCTTCTTTATTACCTTTATTAAAGTAGAAGTAACTATAAGTAGAGTAAATCTTATTAAGTTAGTCTATAAGATTAAGTCTATACTAGTTAATATCTTCTAGTTTCTAAAAACCTTCTAGAACCTTAATAAACTTTTTTAGGCAGTTTCTAGTATAAGTTAACCTATAAAGGGGTTTCCCTATAAGAGTCTTAAGCTAATATAAAGCATTATTAAAAGCCTTTAAATAGATCCTAAAGGGGCCTTTCTAATAGTAGTTAAGCTTAGTATCTAAAAACTTATCTATATACTATTTAATATTAAATACTAGGATAAGGTTACCTACTTCTAATTCCTAAATATATAAGATATAGCGTTTCCAGCAATTAAACCTGTCTATAATACGCTTATGCTAGGCTGCAATTATCTTCTATATAGCAGCACAGTCCTTATTAAGCTATTTAAAAGCTCTTATCTATATAAGGAGCTCCTTCTTAGATATTATCACCTAGTTCTATACTAGCACTCTCTAGATTAGTATAAATATCTTAATTAGAGTTATAGCTTTATACCTATAAAGTAGGTAGAAGGGGCTATAGCTAGTTAAGGCTCTAATAGAAGTCCTATTAGCAAATAGCATAGCTTAGAAGGATAGCTAGAAGTCCTTACCTATATTCTTTATCTAAGTAATAAGAGTATATATAATAGTCTAGTAGCTAACTTTAATAGTACTATTAGTATATAGGTTATAGGTAGCAGTAACTTTTCACTTAAGCCTATACTTATAGTTAAATTTAATAACTATGCTCTTATTCTCAGAGCTTCTATTAATAATAAGTATACTATAGAGCTTATAGTAATAAATAATATCTTCTTATATAAACTTAGTAATAAGGTAAGAGTTAGCTTACTATATCTACTAAGCCTCTACCTATCTAGTTAGAAGGCACTAGGCTTTAACTATATTCTATTTACTAACCTTCTATATATCTAATACTATATAAGTAAATAGCAGCTCTAAGAGCACTAAGAAACAGTAAGGGTTATCTATATATCTAGGCCTATACTTCTAATAATCTTTATAAGTTTAGACTTATTTACTAACTTATTAGTAGAGGCTATACTAATAATACTGCTCTACTAACTGTTTAATAACTATATTATATCCCCTATACTTACTTTCTTAGTATACTTTTATAATAAGCTTAGTTTAGATCTATAAATTATCTATAACTTATTATAGAGTAGGCTTATATATACTAAAATATATAAATAATAACTTATCCTTTAGAAAGAATTTTCTAGCCTCCTCCTTAAACTTATAGTATAGACTAGGCTTAATTCTATCTAGCTATCTTAAAGTACTAAGGTAGTAGGCAATTTAGCATAAACAGCAATTCTAGTATAAAGAGCTATCTAGTATAGTATCAGAAATATCTATAAGCCTCAGAGACTCTTATAGAATATTATTAACTTTAGTAGTAAGAACCTTAGCAGGGTAGACTCTATCTCTATCTACCTACACTTTATTAAAGAAAGAGATAGCAATTAGGTCTATAAAGAAGATTTACTTATTAATCTAGTTATTAATTTCTCCTTTAGTATCTTAGTTAAGCTTATCTAATAGTCTGCTAGGTTTATAAAATAATCTATTAGCTATAGTGTTCTAGCTTCTAGATAGATACTTAACTTTAAAGTTAAATATATAAATCTATAAGATCTATTAGATAATAAAGGCTCTAGGCAGATCAGAGATAGCACTATTAAGCTAAGTAATAAGGGTCTTAGTATCTATTTCTAGCATAAAGTAGCACCTATAGAGATAAAAGCAAACTTATTTAAGGGCTTTAAGTATACCCCTTAACTCCTTCTTCCTAGTATTATAGTTTAGCTCTATGCTAGCCTATAAGCCACTCTTATATCTAGAAACTATATACTTACTATTAATATATTAACTAAGAATAGTACCCTAACTAAGGCTACTAGTATTAACTATAAAGTAGATTTTGCCTATATTAGTGCTATAGTTAAGCCTAATAAGAATAGGAGCAGAGATAAGTTAGTCCTTAAAAGTATCTATAGCTAACTGTTAAGGCTAGTCCTATTTAAACAGAGTATCCTTCTTTAAGAGTGCTATAAGCAGCCTAGCTATAGCTAAAAACCCCTAAACCTAAATATAATAGAATATTATAACACTAAGAAAGGATCTAAGGTTAGTAAGGTTATTATAGACCCCCTATTTCCTAATTTTAATAATCTTTAATTTCTCTAGCCTTTAACTATTAGTACTATAAATATATCCTATAATAGTAATAGATTACTAGGCCTACTATAATTTCTTAATAGTAATAGTGCAGCTAGCTAACTTAATATTAATAAAAACCTTATTAATATTCTAGATATACTCTAGAATATATCTATGTAGTCTAGAGTAACTAGAAACTTCTTTATTATTATACTTTAAAGTAGGGCTCTTAATAGCTATATTATTAAAGAAAGCTTTATAGTAGGTTAGGATTAGGTTATATAGGATTTATATTATAACCCTTATAAACTAGGCTATAAAGTTAGTAGCTTCTTAAAGCAGAGTATATATTTAAAGGAGGCTAATTAATATTATAAAGGTTATAATATTATAGCTATATAGATCTAATAGAACTTAGTTATACCTAGAAAAGAAATCTAATAGTAAGAGAAGCTAATATATTATAAAGTCTTCTAAAAACTTATTACTAAATAGAAATAAAGCTATATTATATAGAGTAATAGTATTAACCTTAGTTATAAAGTTAATAAGATATATCTTTCTATCCTTCTTTCTAACTAAGAAGAAGGAGTTCTAGTAGGCTATATAGCTTTGCTTAAAAATACCCTTCTTTAGCCTATCCTTTAGGATTATTATTATATTACTCTCTAAGGCCTTTAGAATTAGTATGCTTCTCACTTACTAAACCTTATAAGGGATAACTCTAATTACTTATAGAGAAGCTATAGATAGATAAATAGATCTATAATACTTAAAACTCTATATAAGGGCCTTCTCCCTATTACTTAGAACTTTAGAGAGAAGCTTCTTCTCTTTTAGGTTAAAGTAGTCTACTATTACTAAGATCTTATTAAGTTATTCTGCTATAAGTTACTCCCCCTTAGAAATAGTTAAAAACTTTAATTAAATAAGATCTATAAAAGTGCTTTCTAATACTAATTTAAGGTTCTCTTTTACTTTTATCTAAGCCTTTAATTTCCACTCTAGGTCTCCTTTAAATACTAAGCTATTAAAAAGTAAGTTATTAACTAGCTAGACTTTCTTATCTTTTATCTTATATATTATATTAACCTTTCTATATATAAAGAATAGAGTATTATTATAGATATAATTAGCTCTTAGTTTATCCTAGATTCTTATTAGAACCTTTTCTAAGAGGTTCTCTCCCTAGTAGAACTAATAGTATACCTAGATATTAGCTATATTAAATCCAATCCCCTATTCTAAGTTAAATAGATTTATAAAGAGCAAGAAGTATATTCTAGTAGAAAGGAGAAGTTACTAAAGCTTTTTATTAATTATAAACTTCAGTAAGTTAGTCTTATATACTACTTACTCCTTATAATACTCCTAAATACTGGGGTTAAATCCCTTAACTATATAGCTGAGGGCTTTAGTATACTTAGATTCTCTTATATTAAGAATATTAATAGCAGTCTTCTAGTCTCTAAAAAGGATAGCCCTACTATATATAAGGAGGTGCTTAGCTATCTTAAATAATATAAGCTTAGCACTATTATATAGCTTAATAGAGATTAGCTCTTCCTTCTACTAATAGGTTAGCTAGTCTCTATCTCTACCTTATTTCTAGAAGAAGAGAGATTTACTTAGAATATTAGTTAGAAGTACTAAAACCTCCTCCACTTTATAACTAGATATATAGTTAGAGTCTATATAGTTAGCTTCTTTTCTCTTCCTCTAGTAGTAATATCTATAGAACTCCTTTAAAAAGGGTTTATAATAGTTAAGGTACTACTTATCTTTATAGAATTAGCACCTAAAAGCTTATCCTTATAATTCTAAAATAGCCTAGATAATTACTTCTATTCTTAGTATAATAGCCTGCTTAAGGAAGACTTTAAGTACTATATAGAAAACATCACTATCTTTATTAAATATTACTAAAACCTCCTTATCCTCCTCTAATTCCTCTTAAACTAAAAAGTTAAAACCTTTTAATAAATTAGCTTTTACTACTAGTATTACCTCCTCTAGTATATATAGGCTAGACTAGCCTTCTAAGTTATAAAGCTATAGCTATAAACTTTTACTTAGTTATCTATTAATTTCTATAATTGCTAAGCTAGCTGCTATATTAGAATTAGTAGTAGCAGCCTCTATTTTCCCTCCTCTATAGAAATTAAACAGACTTACTAAGTATAAAAAAAGCTAGCAGGATTAGAGAGAATAGTAGCAAAGTAACTAATAGAATCTAAAATATAAAATATTAAAGAAGTATAGATCTTCTAATTACTAGCCTAAAAGATACTAATTATCTAAGTTAGTAAGTATTCTAGTATTATCCTAGTATATATAATAAACAAAGCTCTAAGAATTATATTCTTAGATATCTTACTACACAGACTAATAAAGAAGAGTATATTAAATATATAATAGCTACTAATATAGATATTCTTAACTATAATACCCTTAAAAGTTACTATAGCTTAAATATCTATAAAGCCTTAAACTCTAAGATATATAGAGATAATACTTTCCTATATACTATTACAGCTAATATATTTCTCAGAGATAATATTAATAGTAGTGCTAGTATTAATAATTCTATATTACTCTAAGTGCACAGACTAGCTAATCCTTATAGCAACCTAGAAGTATAGCATAATAAAGTCTTATATAGTAAGAACTCAGCACTAGTAGGTAACTATAGTATAGTATAGACACTCTACTAAATTATTAAGAGAAGTAACTAGTATATTAAGGTTCTCCTTAAGTTAAGTACTAGGTAAAATAATATCTATTATATTAATACCTACTATACTATAGAGAGGTAGTTAACTAAAAACAGAGAGCACTAGGCTGCTTATAAAGGCTTAGAAACTGCAGATTATATCTATAAAGGGAGAAAAGATACTAGCTAAAGGGAAGAAGGTTAGGCAGAATACTAAATAAAAGAGGATTATATCTAAACCTTACTCTTAGTCTATTATAGCAGCTTTATAAAGTATCTAAACTGCTATAGCCTCTTCTTTATAAATCTAAACTTAAATACAGACTTTAATAGCACTAACCTCTACCTATAAGAGTGCTTTATACTAGAATATAAGGGTTAGGTCTGCTTATATATTATTCTAACACCTAATTTTCTATATAAGCTAGCTACTTAATCTAGAGGCTTTTATAATATAGCTAAGTAGATCTCTCTCTATAAACATAAATATATTTAGCTATTAATTACTATTCTACTAAAAATAGTCCTAGATAACTAGCTTTATATACTTATAAACTATATTATTATAGTTATACCAGACCTAATAAAGAAAGAACTTAGAGATAGTAACCTTCCTATCTACTTACTTAGCTTATAGGTCTTTAATAAGGATCTAGCTCTCTAATATTATAATAAAAGATTCAGATTAAGGAGTCTTAGTAGCTTCTAAGAGGCTATTATTAACTAGGATATCCTTATCCTTATCTATAACCTCCTTAATATAAGGCTCCAGAAATAGAGTAGGAAAATAAGTTATATTTAGGTCTATAATATAGACCCTCTTCTTAGATCTAGTAGTAGAGTAAGGTATTATATAGTAATTCTGAGTTTATAATCTAGTTATAGTATTAACACTAGTATCTACAGAGAGGATAATAGCTAGAGCACTAGAGGCTAGTATATAGATATTAAAAACGTTATAGATAGTATCTAAGATCACTATATTAATAAGAGAAGTCTTTATAACTAAAGCAGGGATTAGGAGCCTCAGGGTTCCCTATATAATATACTAGGCATACTTATTAGACTGCTTATAGCTCTTAAGCTAGAACTTAACTCCCTAAAAGCTTAGAAAGTATCTATAAAGGGTAAAGATACTAGCTTCTAGCTACTTAGTCTTATCTATACTAGCTATAAAAATCAGAAAAGAAATAATTATCAAATTATACCAGCTCTATTAGCAGCCTTTATTAATCTCTTTATTAGGAACCTAGATATAGAGGAAACCCTATAAGGCACTAATCTACTAGCAGCCTCTATAAAATAAGCATAGTTTTATATTAGAGAAGGCTTTAATAGCTTTATAATTCCTAGTAAGATATCCTTTCTCATTATAGATATAGCAGATATTAGAGTTAATAATCTCTATAAATCTTAAAAGCCTTAGCTAGTAGTAAGATTTAAGGCCTATAGAGCCTAAGTAACTACCTCCTCTTAAATTAAAGAGCATATAGCTATATCCTCTATATATAGGACTGCAGTTATAAGAGTTACTACTATAATAGTTATACTATAAAGACTCCTATATAGGCTAGATATTAGATATATTAGCAGTATATATACTAACTTTATTAATAGTATAATTATATTAAAGGGTATTAGTATAGTATCTAGTCCTAATCTGTTTAATCTCTATATCCTTAAAGCAGGCAGTAAGGTTATCCACTTAGGCCTTCTAGTTAGGAGTACTAGTTATCTTATCCTTTAGCTTAGCCTTTATAGATAATACTCTTAATTACTTATACTTAAGTATAGTAACTAGTATACTAGCTAGAATATCCTCTCTAACACCTCATAGTTATATATATACCTATTAAGACTAAACCTATTTAGTAATTATAACCTCTATCTAGATCTAAGAGACTAAAAAAAAACTTTAGTAGTTCTTATATAGGATCTTTAAGATATATCTTATAGTCTGCTTAGAGAAGTAGCAGAAGATAATATAGTTAATCTCTATATTAGGTAGTATAAAAAGTCTCTTTTTAGCTACTCTATCCTAAAAATCACTAACCTTAGTAAGAAATTTAGAGATATACCTAGAATTACTAATCTCTAAGCTAGAAATAAGGCTTTAAAGCTTCTTATTAAAGTCTAGATAAGTATTTAGGTCTATAATACTATATATCTTATAGAGATTATCCTTAAAAAAGAGCTAATTATTATACTAAGTAGAAATACTCTTAAAGGTTTACTAATAAGCTTTAATATAGTGCTAGCTAACTAGAATAATTATCTTCTCCTTATTCTAGCTATAAAGCTTAGTATAGAATAGATAATCCTCAAAAAAGTTAGAAATATTATTACTAATAAACTTAGAAGCCTCTAGACTATAAGGGATAATTAGAGCAGTAGTATGCTGCTTCTATATAGCTTTAGCTAATTCCTTAATTACTTCCATAGTACTAATAGTAAATAGAGAGGCTAAGTCTTTTATAAAAAGCATAGTAGTAGCCTTTATAGATATAACCTTATCTAGCTACTAGCCTAGGCCTACTCTCTATAGCCTAAGAGAAGCTATACCTCTATAATCCTTATACTTATTATAGATATCCTTACTAATATAGACCTAGTAACTAATTTTAGCACTTTAGAACTATAAAGGCAAAAACTTCTTAAATCTATTATTATCTATAATAGTAGAGCAAAGTGCTTACTTCTAAATATTCTTAAATATAGCTTTCTTAAAGGGTTTTATACCTAAAGTATAGTTCTTAGAGCTAGAAGAGTTTAAAGCAGATATACTAACTTTAAGAGCTCCCCCAGATTCCTTAGAGTATTGCTTAGATATAGTATAAGAAGTAGTTAATATAATTTATTATAATTTAATATTAGTATTAATACTAAAGTTTATTAATATTTAAATTATCTAATAATAAAAGAGAAAAGTTATATAGTAACTTAATCTATAATAATTAAGTAGATAGAGAGAAAGAGAGCTTTAACCTCTTTCTCTTTCTAGATAGTAGTTATAAATTATAGACTAGAAGTAGTTATAGCCTCTATCCCTTCTATAAGTATATAGGCTCTCCTTCTTAATATAGCTAGAGGTAGTTATAGTCTCTATCCTATCTATAAGTTTATAGACTCTTTTCTATTCTTTCTTATAAATAATATAATACTATAATTTCCTTAATCCTATAGATATTAACTATATAGTAACTAAGATAGAGTCTAAATCCTCTCAGTTAAGCTTATTAGCCTAACTAATATTATTAATTTATTACTTTATTACTAATTATTAGATTCTAGGTTATAGAAAGCAGATACTAGCTCCACTTTTATAAGGACTAAGGAGAAAAGAGAAAACTTTTTAATCTAGCAAAGTCTAAAGCTATTATAGCTGGATTTTCAGGGTCTTAAGTATTCCTATCTAAAAACTCTAACTATATAGCTATTATATCTAGTATTTTCTTAAATTAGGTCTATAAAGAGACTTCTAAATATTATTTTATGAAATCTATTATTATTACTACTAAGTTTATAAAGTTAATATTCTATTAAGTAGTTAGGATAATATATTATAGTTCTATATTAAATATAAGCCTATTTATATAGTATAGAAGTATACCCCTTTTAAGTATTATAGAGGAAGTCTTAAGAGAGAAGAATCCGCCTCTAGGCACTATTAAAACAGGCTAAGAACCTCAAAACAAAAACAATAAAACTATATACTTCCACACACTTATATAGAAATATTATAATATTATAGCTTTATATCTAGAGGCCCCAGAATAAAGGAAAGGATCTCTCTAAGTATAATAACCTCATTATAGATATAATCTATTAAGTAAAAGTAATAAAAACTTCTAAATAATAAGATAAACTATGATAATACTAACTGATAATACTTCTCTATTCTCCTTTCTGCCCTTAATAAGGTAAAAAGTCCTGCTATACTATGCTGACTAATATACCTATCTGGGCACCCTCTAAACTAGGCTGTCTGCACTGCTCTGTCTTAATCTAAGCTAGTATAGTTCTTTAATAACTTAATAAGATAAGACTAGTATATATATATAATATAGCTATTAATATATAAGGATAAAATAAAGGATATTAAGAACTTATATAAGATTATAGTCTAATTTAAAGACTATATTTAAGAGATAGTTAACTCTAAGTACTAATTAACCTGCTTTATATCTTAAAACTCTATTATAGATATAATTATTTATTTAAAGGTAAGAGCTAGAATTAATAATATCTAGTAACTTAAAATAGTAAGAGTAGTCTATATAAAAGTCCTTTAAGTCTCTTATAAAGGAAAGATTATAACTTAGAAGTCTACTACTAAGTGGGTTAATAAGTATAAGTTAGCTATATCTAAACTAAGAGCAGTTAATATAGTAGAAAGCAGCAAAAAGTTAGAATAGTTTAATAACTTTATCTATACTACCTGCTAAACCCCTCTCTCTTTATAGGCTATAATATATAAGTTAACTTATAGAAAGGAGGCTAATAATAGAACTCTAAAGCTTAATAATCTTATTAAAAGTATATAAAGTAAAGTCCTAGAAATAGTTAATACTATAGCCTTAAAGTTATATATTATAAAGAGTAGAGCTTTTAGACTAATAATAACTAACTTTCTAATCTATCTAGTAAAGACTCCTTAACCTTAAAGCAAGTTAAAGAAGAGATAACCTAATAAAGGGTCTGATAATTAACAGGATAAGTATAAGAAGAAAGTTAATAAGTATTAGATATATATAGATCCTTATTACCTGTTAAAGTACTAGTATATCTTTACTAATAAGGTATCTAATAACTAGACTCTAAGTAAGATAGTTACTAACCTTATAAAGGAATAATATAAGAGAGAATTAGCAGATAAGATTAACTATTTAAAGATTTCTATAAAGGATTAATAACTCTTAAAGTAATATAGAGGAAAGGCAGAAGTTAAAAAAGCAGCATTTACTATAACTTATACCTATAAGTTATCTAAATTAGTACTTTTAGACTTAGACTTAATAGTCTATATTCTAAATAACCTTAAATGCTTTAAAACCCTATATAGCACTTATAATAAAGATTTTATCCTTATAGGATCTAAACTAATACTAATTAAAGGTTATAGATCTATAATAGTAAATATTATTAGACCTAAAGGTTATCTAGTAATACTATACCTCTTTAATACTATTTACTATAGTGTTATAGTAAGTAATCTTATATCCTATAAATACTTAAAGAAGAAGGGTATCTACTAGAATAACAGACCAGATAACTACTACCTTTAATAATAAGATAGTATATTTATAGCTAAAATACTTAATATCTATAATTAATATATTCTTAAATATATACTAAAGAAGCCTTAAATAGTATTCTATAATAATACTATTCTAATCCCCCTATAATATAATACCTATACTACTTTAATAAGAAGAAAGCTAAGAAAGGGTACTTATAGTAACTAGTACTCTTAACTTAGCTATATAGGAGAGGCTGCAATATACTATTTTAAGGCAGTAACGTGCAGTATAAGAGTAAAAGATAGAATATCCCTAATAATAGTAGACTATAATATATATAGCCTTAGAAAGATAATCTAATAAGTATAATAAACGCCTAAAAAGTCTATTATAACCTTAATACTAGAAAGATAAATAGCCCTAGACTTTTACTTATTTAAATAAAGATATAGAGGCTTTATAACCCTCTTACTCTTTATAGACTAACTATTAGATTATGCCTAGAACTACTACCTTAAAGACTGCTTAACTAGAACTCTAATAAAAGTGTTTATCTAATTTATTAACTTAGTTAAAAGAAAGTTAAAAGTTATAATTAAAGCCTTTAAATATAATAATAAAATCCTTAAATATCTAGAAGTAGAGAGCCTTATCTAGGTAATAGGTATTTAAATTAAACTATTAGCACTAAATATATAAGCTTAAAATAGGAGAAGAGAGAGGATTATAGTAGTTATAAAGATAAAGGCTAGATACCTTTATTTATTATTAAAACTCCCACCTTACTTATAGCTAGAGATCTGTATAATAGTAACCTATATATATAACTATACTCTATTATAGTTAAGAGGTTAGAAGACTCTATATAAACTCCTATACTAGTCTATAAAAGGCAATACTACTATACTAGATATCTCCCACCTATAATAATATAGTTATAAAGTATTTACCTTAACTATATAAGCTTAACTTTATAAGAATTACTTCTAGCACTTTAACTTTAAGGCTTAGATTAGATACCTTATTAGCTATGCTTTATTAAACTCCTACTAAGTTTAGCACCTAGTAAAGTAAGAAGTTATTACTATAAGGAATATTAGGTTTAATAAAAGTATAAAATTTAGTAATAATATTAATAAGTAGAAGGATAACCTATAAGAGATAATCTAGGAAGAAATATATAACTACTATAATAATATTATTAAGTTAATAAAGCTATAACAGATACTAAACCTAGATAACACTAAGAATAATAAAAAAGCTAAATAGTTACCTCTAACTAATCTAATAGAGACTAATAAGGTTAATATACTAACTAAGTTCTAGCTATAAGATAAGTTTAAATACTTCTAAGCTTAGTTCTAACTTATTACTCTACCTTAATCTCTACTCTTATTATTTTTCTAAGTAATAGAAGATCTTAAAGTAAAGAGAGGAGGGGTTATTACTACTAAATCTGAGAAATTTAAAATTAATTTAAGAACCTCCTATAAAGTAGTATTTCTAGCTAGTATAAAGCTAAGCAAATTAATTAAGTAGTGAGATAATCTCTATCTATACCTATAGTCTAGCTAACCTAGAGCTAGTAAGAAGTATAACTAGGTATTAAGCCTTAAAGCTAGAGGCTCCCTACTTAGTCTAATAGTATTAAATAATTCTACTAAGAATAGATTAAAGAGGTATCTAAAAGGAACCTATTAGAGGGATCTGCTATTATTACCCTTATCTTATAGCTAACTAGCTAGTTACCTATTAGAGGATAAGTTTAGAAAAGCTAAAAAATTATATCTAAATAGTTATAAACTATTAAATTTATAGGTTAAAGTGCCTAGTATAATAGTATAAGGTTATAAAGTTCTTAGCTGCTACTAGATATATACCTATAAGCTAGATAAGTATAGGAAACTTATTAAAGTTAAAGTAAGACTTATTATTAGAGGAGATTAATAGCCTTATAATCTGAGAGATACCTATACTACTACCTTAGCTAGTATATCTTTTAGAACCCTTATTATAGTTATAAACTAGTTTAATATAAACCTCCTATAATATAATATAGTTAACACTTTTATTTATGCTAATCTTAATAAAGAAGTTTATATAGAGATAGTACTAGGATATTAGAAGAGTAGATATATTCTAAAATTACTTAAAGCTTTCTATAAACTTTACTATTTACTACTCCTATAGTAATAATACCTAGAAACAGGTCTTATAGTAAGTAGGTTTAAGTAAGTAGTTAGTAAAAACTGCTACTAGTATAATAGTAAAATCCTATTCTTCTTCTATATTAATAACTATATATTTACTTATCTCCCTTTTAAAGAGATTAAGGTAAGACAGCTAATTAGTAAACTCTAACTATAATACCACCTTAAAGGAGGGAAGGATATTTAGTAGTTTTTAGGAATTAAGGTTATTTAAGATTAATATAGATATAAACTATAGCTCTTATAGTTATCCTTTTTTAAGAAGCTATTAAAACTCCTAAATAGCAAATTAATAAGAGACTATAAGACCCTAATAGTATAAGAAGAACTTCTATTCTATAAAGGAGAAATAATAAAGGCTAATATTATAAGATACTAGTAAAAGGTAGGATTACTACTATATACTATAGTGATAATAAGACCTAATATCTTATTTATAGTTAGTAGACTTACCCGTTTTAACTAAAACCCTAAACCTTATTACTAATATACTACTAACTATATTATTTAATACCTTATATAAATAAAGAGACTATACCTAGAATATAGAGTCTCTAAGAAATTAACTAAAGGACTTAAAGTTATATTAGATACTAGTTTTGCTAATAATATACTAGACTATAAAAGCTCCTAATCCTTTATAATAAAGCTTTTTAGAGGGATAATATTATAGAGGGTAAATAAGCAAAATATAGTTACTATATTAACTATAAAGGCAGAGCTCCTCACCCTCTCTTAAGTAATAAAGGAGAAACTATTTATAAGTTAACTTATTACTACCCTATAAGTCTCTCTCTTAAATAATAAACCACCCAAATTTACAGGTTCTATAGCTACTAATATACTAAAAGTTATAATCTAGTATAATAACCTATAAACTATAAGCCTTATTATAAAAGAGATATTCTAGCTATAAATAAAACTCTGCTATATTAATATCTATAACTACTAGTTATAATAAAAGGTTATAGAAGGGTATATTAAGGTTATTTATACCCCTTTAGCTAAACTAATAGCTAATAGACTTATAAAAGCCCTCCTATAGTAGTCTTATAAGAGATTTATTACTTAGTTAGGCCTTATTAATAAGTTATAAATAATTATAGAGACCTAGAAGAGAGAGGAGTTATAAGATACTAATAGTAATATTAGACCTAGATTTAAGTAGGCCTAATACCTAACCTAAAGGGGTAACTTTATAGTTACTATACTAGTTAAATTAACCTGCTAAATACCTCACTAACTATAACACTAAACCTATATAAAAGGGAGAGTATTATACTAATATTTAAGCCTTTAAGTATACAGTTTACTAGAAACTTTACTTATATAAAATTAAGTCTTCTTTGCCTTCTCACTATTATATAATAACTCCTTCTTAGAAGCTAATAATACTCTTATAAGCTATGCTAATAAGATCTTACTATTAATAGTAATACCTCTTTAAAATACCCTATAAGAAGTAATAAAGGGTAATAAAGAGTAGTAATCCCTCTTACTATAAATAAGTAATCCCATAAAACAAAGCAGTTAAATTAAGCTAAGACTAATAACTATAAAAGAAGCAATACCCCCTCTATATAATAATCCCTCTCACTAATAAGATTCTTAAGTTATTACTACTTAAATAAGTCTATTATTACTAACTTTCTAGATATAAGCCTATAAAGCCTCAAATTAGATAAGAAAACTAAGTTATAATACTATAATTAAGGGCTAAAAGCCTAAATACTTTATAATAACCTATAAATAATACTAGGAGATAATACTAGAAAAGGTATTATAAGATAGGTAAATAACAGAGTTATAAAGTTATTAGTGGGCATATAGGATATTAGATAACTTTATATTAAATAGATATATTTAGATAACTTTCAATATACTAGATTTAAAGCGCTTTAGAGTTAATTAGTAAACTTAGCTAGTTATACTAAATTACACTATATTATGCTATATTATATTAAAACTAAAGGGGCATATTAAATTAACCCCTTAGTATATATAGTAACACGCTAAGTGCACATAAAAGCAGCAGTAACTGTGGCGCAATAGTGTGACACAGATATTAGCTACTTTTAGGCGTAAATAACGCATAGATCTATGCGCAGAGATTTCCAGATAGCTACACACTCAATATATTATCATTTTTACACCCTATACTATATAATTCAATAATATATATGTAATAAGCAGCTCTATATTACTATTAATATATATCCTATAGAAATACCTTCTAATATATACTTTTTCAGCTGAAAAATATATAAGAAGATATATTTCTATAGCATATATGCTATATAGTGATACAGAGCTGCTTATTATGCGTATATATATGATATTATTGCTGTATTATATAAGGTAAGGTAGAGGGACTTAACACTTAGGCGCAGAAGTCACGTGCGCGGGCGCGCGCAGCGGCGACTATGCTAATTACAGTTAGAAGGGTGCCAAATAGCAGACCGGGGGGTGCCGAATAGCGCGCCTCCTTTTAAGAGTCCCCCAAACACGCCGAAAGCCGATGGTGTTACGACCACAGGCGGCGCCTCACCGCAATAAGCGGGCCACGCGCAGCGCAATATTAAGCCGCATACGGGTTAGAGGCGTAAGTGGTGATTCAAGGGCTTAATAATATATGAGAGGAGCACTGGGCATACTATAATTTGGTATAAGGATAGCTTTGCTCATATAACTTTAATTAACACGCTTATTAGACCCTTATTTCTAACCCCTAACTATATATAGGATCCTTATTATTATATAGTAGCATAACTTATATAATATTATAAATTAGATCTGCCTTATAGTAGTTACTAGAACAGCAAAACAAAGTTATATAACCGTCTAATATAATATATATATTATAAGCTTATTAATATGCTTCTGAGAAGTTATATAGTTACCTATAATTATAGCAAGTATATTACAGGGCTTAGAGGTAGCAAAACCTTAAGATAAAGCTATTATAGATCTTTAGTAGAAGATCACTAAGCTATAATTAGCTTACTAATAGGTATATAAAGAGTGTGATGCTTTTTAAATATAGTTATAGAGTATATAAGGAACTACTCTAGCACCACCTATAGTTTATAATAATAGCAGAGATATATCCTCTCTAATAGTGCTACTACTATTAAGAACCCTAGTAAGCTTAGCCTACTCCCACTTTAGTATATAGAAGGAGACTAGCTATTTAGATATTATAATAATAGATGCTCTGCTAATAACACAGACACCTAGTAAGACCCCTAAACTAGATTTAGATTAGTTTAAGAGCCTTAAAATAAAGTTTTCTAAGAATCTATACTTAAAGAGATCTATAAATTAGATTATATAGTTAATATAAATATAAATCTTAATAGTAGTTTATAGAGTAGCTCTTAGAGATATATTAATCCTAGTAGAGGATCTCTAGATTATAATTAAGATATATAATAACCTTATAGAAAGGCCTTTATCCCTTATAGTATATATATAGAGTAGTTCTAAGATTTAGAACACTCTTATATAAATATATACTAGTACTAGTATTATTCTAAGAGGATAAATATAAGATTAGATATATACTTTTAAGCTTATAAAGAGCAATTCTATATTATATATCTTAAAGTTTAGCAAGCTATAGCATAGATACTAATAAGCAGGCAGTACTATCTCTTTTAAAAACACTATTTAAGTATTTATTCAAGGAGCTAAAGAGCAGTACTATAACTAGGCTATTTGCTAGAGGTTAAAGCATTATAATAGGTCTATAATAATAGTTAAAGGACTTATAGCAGACCTCTAGAATAAGACTTATATAACTAGCAAAGTGAAGTCTGCGCTTATTATATAAATAATAGATAAAGTATCTAAGAGAGATACCAAAAAGGAGTCTAAGAAGAGGGATTATATAGGCTATAATTATTATAGCTATAGCTATACTAATACTATATAGCAAGTATACCCTATCTATAAAGCTAATAATAAAAGTCTATTAATATTATAAAAGAGCAATAATAAGATAGATATACCTAAGAAGAAGTCTATAAAGGAAAGTTAGAAGATAATAAAATAAGTTTACTATATCTTTATAAACTTAAATAACTTTCAGGCAGCATAGAGCAATCTCAGAATATATTTAGTATATAAAACTATATCTAAGAACACTAGAAGAGAAGAGACTATTCTAAGAACAGTTAAGCAAAGTAATAGTACTTAGCTATAAGATATAGGTGCAAATATATATATAATAAATAATATATTATAGTATAATAATAATAAGTATACCCCGTTAATAACCCCGTGCGCAATATATATAGGAGGAGGATTTATCTACTCTAAGTATATAGGAACAGTTACACTACGCTTTAATAACAGAGAGTTAATATAATTACAAAATATATTATACACACTAAGCTTCCCTATTAATATATTTAGCAGAGAAAGACTTTACCTTAGTAGAAGCTACCTTAATAAGAATAAGCTTATTAGAGCTAATAAGTAAGTATTTATAACACTTAATATACACTAAAGAGGTTTTAACCCTAATATAATATATAAGAGAGATTTAGGTATATAGGTAATATATACTATATAGCAGAAAACTAAATCTAAGCTCTAGCATAGAAGACTTAGTTATCCAGGCTTTAGAGAGATAAAAAAAACCATTCAGATAATAAAAGGCTGTATAATATCCCCTAAATCAGTAGTCCCACAACCCTGCAAGACCTGTAATCTCTTAAAGAGTCTAAGATACTCCCTATAAACGCTAAGGCACTATATAGAGAGAGCAGGAGATATTCTTTATATTAATATTAGAGAAGTAAAGCTAGCAAAATACTTTAAATACTTTTTACTAGTTATAAATAACAAAACACACTTCTAAGTAATTATCTTCTTAGATATAAAGAATAAGCTAGCATATCAGTTAAGGATTTATCTCTAAGAGTAGAAGAACGCCTTTAATATAGCAGTAAAGGTTATCTATATAGATAATATAGGGGAGTTTATAGTAACTTACCTTAAAGCTATATTATAGGATAACAGGATAAAGGTAAAGTTATTGCTACTATATATATATAAGCAGAATAGTATAGTAGAGCGTATAATTTAAATTATTCTAAATAAAGTATATACTTTAAGTATTAATTTAGAGGTTCTAGTAGATTTATAGCTATATTTGCTTATAGTAGCAGTTTATATTATTAACTGCTCCTATACCACAGCTATTATAGGTAAGATACCTATTTAAGCACTCTATAATAAGTTATTAAGTCTAGGAGGAGACTATATACCTAATATAAGCTAGTTATAGGTTATTAGAAGTATCTACTTCACTTATATTAATCTAGAAGTCTAAGTTAAGAGTGAAAAGATAGTAGTATATATAGAGAAAGGTATCCTTATTAGTTATTATAGAGACTAAGTATATAAGATATAGATACTAGAGTAGAATAAGATTATTATCTGCTCTAATATTATCTTCTATAAACCTATAATAGAGCTAGAGGAGCACTAGTAAACACTGCTATCTAGCTAAGGCTTATAGTTCTAGAGCTATATATAAGAAATCACAGATTAGATATATAAAGTATATCTATAAATTAAAAAGACTAGATCTCTAGAAGGAGAGGGTGTGGCTTATACTTATACTATAGCTCTTATAACTAACCCCTTTATAAATAATCAGGAAATAAGTTTATAACCTTATATAAACCTAACTACTATTATAGAAGTATAGAATAGATCTATAAATAACTAGTTAGAGTAGGTAGAAGCAGCTTTTACTAAAATATATAGGCTTATAGAAAAAGGGGTTTTATAGTTTATTAATAAGAAGGAGGCACTATAAGGCCTCTAACTAATAGCTAAATAGGTTTAGAAGTATAAGAAAGCCTATAGTAAGCTTATAAAGTATAAAGTGTAGATTATAGTAAGAAGCTTTCTATAAGTCTTAGAGCAAGACTTCACCTAGATATATACCTTAATATCTTATATAGTATTATAGCAAATCCTATTAGCCTATATATAGCAAAAAGAATATTCTATATAGTAGTGGGACTTTATTAGTATATATTTAAATAGAGAGCTAGAGGAAGCAGTCTATATAATACCTTTTCCTTTAATTAAAAAGTTCTTTATAAACCTATAATATAGTAGCCTTATAGCTATATATAATTATAAAGGAGATTAAGAGTAAGTTATTAGACTCCATAAAGCTCTATATAGGCTATAACAGGGTGGGAGATAGTAGTAGAAGAAGTTATAAGAGATTCTCTAGCATATAGGATTTATACCACTATACTTAAATAATATAACTTACTATAATAGAGCTCTAGATATTATAATAGTAATATATATTAATAATATTCTAGTAATAGAGCTAGAAGCTGCTCTAGATATAATCTATAAATATATAAGTAATAAGATTAAAGTTAATAACCTTAGGGTATCTAATAGCTTCCTTAGTATTTAACTTACCTTTAATAAGAAGTATTAGAAGACTATTATTAGCTAAGAGATATACTTAGCTAATATAGTATAGGAATTTAGAGCAGAGATTAGGCTTATAAAGACACCTATTAAGACTAGGGCGCTTAACTTTGCAGTTTTTAGTATAGAGACCTTACTAGATCTAAATCTCCAGAGTTAGTACCAGAGAGTATTAGGTAAAGTTAGCTTCAGAGCACTTATAATATAGCTAGACCTCTCCTTTAATATAGGACTATAGGCTAGGTTCTCCTATTATCTTAATAAGTTATATAAAAAAGGTATAAAGCGCTTAATATAGTATCTTAGTATATATCTCTCCTTTATAATAAGTTATAATAATAAATATAAGACTAGAGACCTAAATAAATAGGGTCTCTATAGCTATATTAATAGTAACTATACTAGCTATAAGGATATAGTATGCTTAATAATAGAATAGATCTTCTTTATAGCTAATAGGTCTATATTATAGAGATTATAATAACAGGCTATAGTCTTTAAGTTATTAACTAAGACTAAGTATTATATAGCATTATCTGCTATATTAGAAGCACTTTAGATATATAATTTCCTGAGCAAACTTAGAGTAGAGCTTAGGGGACCCCTCTATATATAGGTAGATAATATAGAAGCTATTATACTTATAAAGGGGAAGTCTATAAATAACTATGCAAAGCATATATAGGTTTATAACTACTTTATATAAGAGGTTATTAAACGTAGTGAGGTTAACTTTAAGTATATATTATTAGTAGATAATATAGCTAACCTACTTATAAAGCCACTTAGAAGAATAATCTTTAAATAACTCTATAAGAGGAGTAGTATAAAGCTATTTAGAGCTAATACTGCTATAGAGGATAGCACTAAGAAGGTTTAATATATATATAAACTGAGTTCTCAGTAAGGAGGAGTGTTATAACTATAGGCAGCGCCTTACCATAATAAGCAGGCCATGCATAGTGTAATATTAAGCTGTATATGGATTAGAGGTATAAGTAGTAATTTAAGGGCTTAATAATATATAAGAGGAGTACTGGGCATACTGTAATTTGGTATAAGGATAGCTTTGCTCGTATGACTTTAATTAACACACTTATTAGACCCTTGTTTCTGACCCCCAACTGCGCATGGGATCCTTGTTGTTACAGATAGGCTGATATTGACTCCGTATTTTAAGACCCGAAACATCGTTCCGAGAAGCATTGCGCTGCTGGCGTTTCTTACAGCGCCCGTCACATACCGGCATCGCTTAACCGACTAACCGGACCCCCCGTGGTCTCCGTGGTGCTTCACGGTAGACTGAAATCGTTAAGCGTTCGCAGTCTATCCATCGACTGAATGTCAAGCCACGAATCGGTACTTACACCAACCAGCCCATTATCTTTTTCCTCCTCTCCGTCACGCCAGTTTTGTTAACACCTACTGCATTCCGGATATTGAACACGAACTATTATCCTGGAATGCCGCCGCCGGCAACGGGCTCCACATGTCCGTAATGATGCCCGCACTACCTAGCCCGTACCCGTCCGGCCAGTCGGAAAACGTCGTCGTCGTCGTCGTCCCGTCCGGTGTTGTGGCTGTCGCAGGTGCGGCCGGCGATAGCTGGTGCTCGACGTGAGGAGGCGGAGCGTTGTCGACTTTGTTGATGGCCGTTTCGAAGAGCTTGTACGATGCTTCCGCGGAAATGTAGCATTTCCGCAGCTCGTCCATGGCAACCATGCAGAGGGCAAGGTTGTGCCTGCCCATTTGACGAGCCATTGGCTTGGACGACGTAGACTCGAAGAGATGGATCTGCATTGGCGGAACGAGCGCAATCACTCTGGACCTTGTGTGTCAGTAGCCCCCTCCCACGTGTCTAAGTCCAGTCTTTTCTTACGTGATGGTATGGCATAGCCGGACCAGGTCTTCTGCCATCATTGAGTTCACCGCGGAACTGGCGTTCGATGCCGCGGTCCTGGTTTTCTGACATGCAAACGCTCTCCAGCTGCCTTGATTCGCAGCCGCGACTTCCCTCGGGGTATCAAGTATGAACGGTCGGTAAAGAACAATGATGGACGTCCTTTACGAAGCGTTCAGTGATCTGAACCTACATTGAGATTAATCAGGCTGGGAACTTACTCAAAATAGAGCCTGAATTGATAGATGTGCGACGCGACAACTCGGCTTTGGTTCGTGGCTTCCGGAACTTGGGACTGAAAGGCCCGTATCTGGCTCTCACTACGCTCAATGTCGGCCCTCGAGGGCTTGACGCCCTTCGCCCTGTAGTTCGTCGCAAGAACGTTACCCAGGGCTGAGCTCAGCCCGACAAAGGCAAGCCACGTGTCGAACAGGAGCCCCAGCTGTTCTGGGAGGTACTTCCGGCCGAGGTCTCCCGCCAGCTCGGCCGAGAGCGCGTCCGCGTCGCGGGCAGCCGGCGCGGGTGTGTCGAAATCGTCAAAGGCGATGCGCATCGGACGGCCCAGGCCGAGCGACAGCCACACCTCTCGGCAGTAGAGCGACCACCACAGTCTCTTCCAGAAGGGCTTCGTCCCCCGCCGGGAGAGCTGCTGATGGGCCGGCATGTTCAGGCGATGAAGCCCGATGGTGTGGGAGAGGCTGATGGCGATGCCGTTCCAGTGCCACGGCCCGGCGCGGTCGTCGGTGCCGCTGTACCAGTGGCCCATCAGAAAGAGAGACTGGATGAGAGTGACTTTGTCTTTCTCGTAATCCGCATCGTAGAGAGCCTGGCTTCTTCTCCATCAGCTTCTTCTGCTGACACGATTTACATTACCGACCGAAGAACGTCGGAATAGGGGCCGCGCACCTTTGCTCGCTGATACATGCCTCTTTTGAGGGCCCTTCTCGACGTGTAGAAATCTTCCTTCAGCAGACTCTCGTCGACAAACTACGGTGAAGTGTCAGAGTGAAGCGGTACATCATTAGTGATAGTGACGACTTGGATTTGCTTACACTTGCTGCTGCGATGAACATGCTCCAGAGCAACAACAGACTCTTTCGCCCTTTCTCATACTCGGTTATGAACTCGTCGGCATCGAGGATAGGGGCGAACGGGTGAACGTAGTGGAAATAACACCGGATCATCTCCTCGCGCGCTCGTGGGGGAGGTAGCGTAAAGGCGCCTTTAGTGCGCAGGTAGTTGACATCTTCTGGGGCAAGCGTCTTGATGGAAGGCATGGGCACCAAGAAATGGTTGTCTTTAGAAGATCGATTGGGTTCGCAAATGTTGATCAAGAATGCGGGCCCTCGTTGATCTCCTGCACAAAGGTGTCAACAACAACATGCAATCAGATTACCGCCCCCCCCCCCCCCCCCCC
>JAVHLV010000420.1:0-49764 GCA_036785495.1 Colletotrichum neosansevieriae
TTATAACTTTAAGCTAGTTATAGAGGCTCTTAAACTTTATTATAGAGTTTATAGTAGCTTATTTATATTTCTTAACCTCTTAGTAACCTTAAAGAAGTTAGTTATATAAGATCTTATTACTTTTATAGATAGTACCTAATATAGATTATATCTTTATAAAAGTATTAATTAATAAATCTAAGGCCTTAAGCTTTATTATACAGAGATTATTATTTATAATTAATATAAAGCTTATAGTATTCTATTTAGTGAGATATACTTATTTAAATTTCTCTATTTTAAAATATTTACTAAGCTTAGTAATAATCTAATTAAGGTTAAGATAAGGCTAAATTTAGTAAATTATATTATAGTAATAATATAATACTTTATCTTTAAGTATAATTAGAAAAGTAAATAGTGTTTACTCCTTTATAAAGCCTGCTCTTTTATATATATTCTAGAAGATATAGAGTTTAGGCTTTAGAATATCTATTTCTTTATTACTATAAGAAATATATTATTCCTTATTACTATAAAAGGAACTTATATATTATTATCACTATACCTTTAGAGTGCTATAACTCTATGAATATAAGAGGTATGAGAAGGTGAATAATATATGTAAAACCCTTATAAAAAATGGCGTCTTTTGGTATATATATCATATTACCAATATTACGTAGTCAGAGTATTTGGAATAATGAAGTATTTGGAATAATGAAGTTTCAGAATAAGGTGCTGCGGGAGAAGTAGAAAAGTTCCCAAAGTAGTATAAGTAGATTTCGGGCAATGAATGGTGTATAAGGGTAACGTTTCGGGTTTGTTGCATAATATTCAGATAGAGGGAAAAATGTAGATATAAAATGATATTATTATTGATAAATTTATTGATATCTAAGGCCTAGAAAGGCAGGGGAAAAGGTAGATATATATAGATAATTTAGTTTCTAAGATCTTATAGCCCTTTAGGTTAGAATTAAACCTTATTTCTAAAAAGGGTAATAATAATAAAGTTTAAGGTTTAAGGTTTAGCTTCTAATACTAGCTTTAACCTTAATTTTAAGCTTAGTTTTAAGCTTAACTTTAGTTCAGCTTAACCTTATTCTGAAACTTTATTATTCTAAATACTTTATTATTCTAAATACTCTGATTACATAATATTGGTAATATGATATATATACCAAAAAGCGCCATTTTGTACAAGGATTTCAAATATTTATTTATTCTCTCATACCCCTTTTATTCATAGAGTCATAGCACTCTAAAGGTATAGTAATAATAATATATAAGTTCCTTTTATAGTAATAAGGAATAATATATTTCTTATATTATTAATAAAGGCTGCATAGCTAGGAGAATAGATAGCTAAACGATTTTAAGGTATATTCTTATTAATAAAGATAGCTTTATAAACTATGCAGTAGCTATAAGTAGGATAGTAGAGAAGTAGTAGCTAAAACTAATAGAAGAGGTTATATAAGTTATTAGTTATAATAACCTATACCCTAAGCAATCTATTAGCTTTATAAATTAAGGAAAAGATAAGATATAATTATATAACTTTATTAATATGATATTCTTTAGCTTTAAAACTAGAAATTAATATATTAACTTAATAGAGAATATTACTATATCAGAGAGAGTAAAGGCTAGAAGCTATTATATAAAGCTTTATAATACCTAGATTTGATAAACCTCCTAAATAGTAAACCTACTTACTATCTAAAACCCTCTAATCTAAATTGCTTAGTAAGTTACTAAACTTCTTGATAATTATAAGGATATTAATAATATTATAGTGCTTAATACTCTAGACAAACTAATATAGTAATAAGGACAAGATAAGAAAGATGAACTCTATATATAATATAGTAATTTATAGACTAGCTATATACTTATATTAAAACTATACAGTAAGAGAGTAAATAGGAAAGTAGCTATTCCTAAAGCCTTTCTTTAATAAAACTAGCTAGATTAAGATAGAACAGTATATAATACTACTAAAGCAATAATTAATAAGTATAATGATAGATATAAGCTAAAGATAGATATAACCTAAAGATATAAGAGGTTTTTATTCCTATTAATATTATACTTCTAAATTAATTTAATAAGATAGAAGCTAGTAATAAAGAATTATAAGAGTAGATAGATTAATAGAATAATAATAAGAACTATTCTGAGACTTAAGCTACTATAGCTACTATCTTAGTGGTTCTATCTAAGTATTTATAAACTAACTTAGTCTAACCTAATTATTATATAATTAATCCTATTTTTAAAATAGATACTATAATAGAAGAATAGAATTCTATGCTTCTTCTACCACTAAGGTATATTACTATCCTAAACTTTATTATAACCTACTAGTGGATTATAGTTACTCTTTATAACTCTATAAATATGCTAATTAGAGGGATTATAGATAGTAGCTTAGTAATTAACTTTATTAGTAAAAGCTATATAAGATATCTTAGCTTATAGAGTAATATAGTTAGAACTAGTATAGAAATCTATAGAACTACTGATAAGGAGTAAAGAACCTAATTTATAGGTATAATTATAGATAATATCTATATTAGCACTAATATTATCTAAGATATTAGCTTTTTTATCTTTATAGAGAATATTTATAACAAGGACCTAGTGTTAGGAGCACTCTTTATCTTAAAGACTAGGATAACTTTAGACTATATATAGAACTAGATTATTAGAGGTCTTTAGTCTAGTAATATGAAGATTAATATCACTTTATTCTTCTATACTGGAGATTTAACTACTTATTTTCTAGAGATTATTATAGAGATAGACTGCTTTATATCTTCTTAATATTAATATGCTCTTATATCTTTTATAGAGGAGAGAAAATAGAAGCTACTGCTAATATATTTAATATAATAATAAGCTTAGAGTTTATAGAAAGTAATTAGTAAGTTAATAAAGCAGAGAATAAGAAAAAAACTAGATATAACACTAAATAGTATAAGAGTATAATAGAATATTAAAGCAATTTAATAAGTATTGAAGGGTTTATATAACTTTCTAGAAGATCTTAAGCAAAAAGTAGAGTTAGATAGAGAAGTTATTACTATTTTTAAATAGTTTAGATTAAATTTTAATAAAGTTCTAGAGATTATAATATAAGAAGAAGTTATTCCTCAACTTAATAATGTTTATAAAATAATTATAAACACTAGATATATAGAGGGATATAATAGCTATAGTATTAACTATTAGTATTATATTTATAGATCTAAAAAGAAGAGTATAAAGAAGAGACTGCTAAAGAGGATATATAAGTTAGTATATAAAAAGGGGATTAAGACTATTATAATCATAGATACTATTCTTGCTTCTTATTACTATATACTCCTACTAGAGATACTATTATTACTAATAGAGGATATTTATATACTATATAAGATAAAAGATAAAAAGATCTAATTTATTAATAATATAATATTAAATAATTTAACTCTGGATAGTAATCCTAAATGGAAGCTAAAAGTATATATAAGAGCTAAGAGGAATATAATATTAAACCTAAGTGTTCTATTTATAGGCCTAATCATACTAAAGTTTTTAAATATTAAGTTAGAGATAAGACTTATAAAAGCCTAATTAGAAGCTATCCTTAAAACTATAAATTATCTATAATCTATAGAGAAGAAGCTTCTTATAGCTATTTATCGTAATATAATATAGCACTCTTAGCCTTATAAGACTGCAGTGGCTATATGCTATAGTGTGTAATTATATAATCACACACTACAGACTATTTCACTATACTTTCTATATATACTAATCTATAGCTAAGATAGTTACTTCTTATAACTTACTCTCACCCCTATCTATAGCTTATAATAGTTATAAGCCTAGCTCTATAGCTTATAAATATCCTTCTAACCTCTATAAGCTTAGAAAAGAGCAAGCAGCTTTTCTCCTATTACTTTTTACCTATTTAAAATAACCTTATAATACTTAAAAACCTTTTTTTAAAGTAATCTTATAATAATAGCTATATACTCTTTAATAACCTTCTCTCTAAAAGTAAGGCTCTAGAGCTTTGCTAACTAGCCTTATTAGTATCTTAACCTATACTTATCTATATAGATTAAGGATATTTAGAAATATCTTAATTCTAATAGCTCTAATACTAAAAAGCTTTTTAATACTCTTAAAAGCACTCTAACTATTTAGGAGTTTATAAATAAGTAGAATAACTACCTCTAAGCTAAGTATAAAGCTAATCTTAGTAAGTATAAAGCAGCCCTTTAGAAATAAAAGGAGAACCCCTTTTAGACACTCTATAAAACCACTAAGCATAATAACTTTATTAATATTATTAAGAGTAAGAAATCTAATACTCCTTAGTAAGCTAGTAAAGTGGATCTTACTACTTCTAAGCTTATAAAGCTAACCCTACTAATCCCTATTAAGTATAAAAATATCTAAGATAAGTAGAGTAATATATTTAAGTACCTCTTTATTAATAATATAAACCTCTTATTATAGATTACCTTATACTATAACTATTAAATACTTATCTACTAAACTATTAATATAGTCTACCTGAAAGTAGTAGGGATAAAGCTTAATAATAAGAATAATAAGTTCTAGATTAATCTTTAGAATATACTCTATCTTCTTAAATAATAACTTATCTACTTTAATAATAATATATAGAAATAAGTATATTAAGATTATAAAAATATTCTAAAATATACTAAGTATACTACTTAACTTACTAAGTAGTATAGAGAGTAGTACTATTTCTATAAACTAGTAATAAGCTAGAATATTACTAATACTAAGAAAAGCTATAGTAGATATACTTTTCTTAAAGAAGTATACTATAAAATAGCTTCTATTTAGGTCTAGAACTAGCTAGATTTAGTTATCTAAGTAGAAGAGATTAAAATACCCTACTTCTTACTTAAAGAGCTTAGAATTATCCTTACTACTAAGATCTATAATAAGCTAGCTTCTACTAAAGGTTTTAGTAAATTACTTAGAGTATATACTACTTTTATAGGCTGCTCTAACTTAGAGAATCTACCTTAAGCCTTATAGACTACTTTAGATACTTCTTTTCTAGTAGTAATACTTAATAAGATACCTAGCTATCTCTATAAATAATACTATAGATAGACTCTATAAAACTATAGCTATATTTAATAGATATTTATAAGCTTACTAAAAAATAGCCTTAAAAACTATAAGATATTAAAGAATAAAGTATAGTATATATAGAAGATAGTAATATTTCTATAGTGGGGCTATATCTATAATAACCTTATATATATAGAGTGGATTATAAAGGAGTCTTAGAAGAGTAGTTAGTACTTATCTAACTATAGCTGTAGCAGCTAGAGTGGGTATAGTAATAGAGGTAGTACTAGTAATAAAGAGTAACTTCTTAATAACGTTTCCTACTATATTATTAACTAAAGCCTTCTTAAAGATAAAAGCTAAGTAACCTAAGTTTATTCTATAGTATTTATATTCTTTAAGAAACTATATACTCTCTCTAATAGTATTATTCTAGATAATTACAGAGCTCTCTATATTATAAATAATAAGAGAAAGCTAGTTCCTAGTATCTTTATATATTGATATAATAATAAGGTAATTAAAGTTAGTAGTATACGTATACTAATTATTCAGAGGGGCACTTAGGTTATCTAGAGTATATTTAAAAACACCTTAATAAGTAAAAAGAGCACTCTAACCTTAAATAATATTACTATTATTAAAAATATATATATTAATATTATCTTAGAAGCGCTTCTCTTTAAGATAGATATCTAGTATAATAGCTATAACTACTCTCTATAGTTTAGTAAGCTAGATAAGTTTACTTATATAAAGTAGCTACTATATAAGAGTAACCTAGTTTTCTTTAAATATAACTCTATTTCTGCCTACCTATCTAGTCTAAGTATTTCTATAAGTAATATAGATATTATAGCTCTCTTGAATAACTAGAAGCTAATATACTCCTTATATTACTATATAGCTAAAAGATTTAATAATATATAACTATAGTATCTCTAAGCTAGTTACCTAAACTAGAGTATACTTAAATACCTTATATATAATACTTAGGGAGTGAGAATTAAGACTCTATTATATATTTAATATAAATTCTATACCTAAGTATATACTTAGTAAGTTATCTTATATAGTATATTTAAGGCTAGATCTCTCTATCCCTACTATTATATAGCTTAGAACCTCTTTAACTACTAAAAGCTTAGTAGACTATATACCTAGATACTCCTTATTAAAGATAAGTATAGCAGAAAACTCTTTAGAATTTCCCTAGTCTTAAAAGAGTATAATAAAGTATTTAAGACACTCTAGATATTTAAATATTAGATATAAAGATAGTAGGGACTTACTATCTATAAGATTTACTATAATATTAAGTATACTATTATTACTATATAAGGCTTTACTTAGTATAAATAATAGGCAGAGGAGCTTAGAATTAATCTTAAGCTTCTACTAGTAAATATAAGAAGCTTATAGATAATAGAGAGCATACTAGCTTAGAGATTATTCTAAAAGTGCTTATAATACTAACTACTACCTACTTACTAAAGTATTTTAACCTAGAAACTTAGAAAGTAGTAGTCTTTATCTTTAATATTAGCCTATATACTATAAATAACTAGTAAAGCCCTATTTAGATAGAACTTAAGTAGTTCTAGAACTACTTCTAATAGTAGTAACTAGACTTTATACTTACTATATATTAAGATCTATATCTATATTGGAGAGGCTTATATATCTATAGCTATAAAGCTTATTTTCTTAAAGGAAGTTATAAAAAAGATATTAGAAGATACTATTATAAGGTTAACTCTAGGGCCTATCTTAGATACCTTATAGAATATATATTAGAAATATATACCTTATATAGAATCTAGGTTCTAGTGCTTAATTAGCTTATTATTATATATAATATATACTTTAATAAGTTAAGATTCTACTCTCTAGATAATAAGAAAGAGGCTATAGATATCTAGAGCACCTAGATAATTATTAATAAGGTTAAAATATCTATTAAATCCTCTAATATAGTTCTTAAAACCTTAGAGATACTTAATAAAGTAAATAGTAACCTTATAATAAATAAATAAACCATTAGTAGGCTTAAGCTCTCTATACTAGCTACTTTTTGTAGTTTAGAAATATCTTATATTACTACTATAATATAGTCTAAGAATATACTAGCTAGAATATAGAGAGAACTACTTATTTCTAAATAAACTTCTAATTTTAAAAGCATACTAGAATTAAGTTTAGACCTTTTTATAATACTAAAGCCCTATCCTAAAGTATAGTATACTATTACTAAAGGTATAGATCTATATCTACCTATTTTAAATACTTAAAAACTAGCTACTTAATTATTTATAAAGGAGGAGAGCTTATAGTAATCTAGATAAAACTTTTTCTTAGTAACTAAAATAGACTCCTAACCTATTTATTATTAATATTAATAGATTAACTATAGGTCTTTAATATAATAGAGCACTAGAGAGCAGTATCTAAGAGTTTTTATAACTCTTTATTTAGAAAGAAGCTTACTAAATAACTACTAAAATACTTTCTTTATAACTTTTATACCTAATTAGTATAAAGCTATTATAGAAAGCACTTTTATATATAAAGCTCTATACTTTATTATTATAGTATATCTATAAAATAACTCTAAGATATATCTAAATACTAAGTAGAAGATAATATACTTTATAGAAAATCTCTTAAAGCCTCTAAGTAACTATTTTAAAGCTAGAAAGCTAAGAAAGCTACTCTAAAATATATTTTAAGAAGCTATAAATAAGAAAATTAATAAGCTTATAGCTAAGAAAACCTAGTATATTATTAACTAGTTTAAGATATACTTAAAGCTTCTTTTCTTAAAGTAGATATATATCTATAAATTCTAAGATAACTACCTTAATATCTATAAAGCATAAATCTATATATAAGGAGATATATAAGATACCTCCTCTCTTAGCTTAACTTATACTACTATACTTATAGCTTAAGGTCTATATATAGTAGTAGTAATTATAGCCTAATTTAACTATAAAATACTCTAATTTAACGTTATTAATATATTTCTAAATATAGATATTAACCTAAATAGAGAGCTAGTTACCTATTACTTTTTAAATAGCTTTAAGCAGATTAGTAAAGTTATAGAGCTTAATAGAGCTCTATATAGCTTAAAGAATATATCTCTTTTATAGTATAAGGAATTCTCTATAGCTTTATATAAGCTTAAGCTCTCTCTATATAATAAGAAGCTTTATCTTTTTTAAGATAAGTACTATAAGGTTCTAATTCTGTTCTATATTAATAATATCCTTATTTGATTTTATTAAAACTATACTTTAGAAGCTTAGAAGCTTATATAAAAGATTAAGAAACTATGTAAACTATATAAACTAGGCTCTATTAAATAGTACCTTAGAATATATATTATATAAGACTAAGTAGCTAAAAAGATCTATCTAATCTATAATTAGTATATTAAGACTATTATAGAGCACTTTAGACTCTATAATAGTATCTATCTAAGTACTTCTATACTAGTTATTAAGCTTATAAAGAACCCTAGTAAAGCTACTACTATAAAAGTTAAGGATTACTAATTACTTATTAAAAGTATTCTATATATAGTAATAATAATATACCTTAAAGTAGCTTTTACTATAGTATAATACTCCTACTTCTTTATAAATCTAAGTATATAGTACTTTACTATAGTAAGGTAGTATATATAGTATCTCTATATAACTTACTACTTTATAATCTGCTATAATAGCTTAGGGGGTAATAAAGAGACTTCCTTACTACTAATTACTAATAACACCTTATTTACTAATAATAAAGAGATATATAGGTTATTATAAAGCTATATAATAATGCTCTTTATAGGCGTAATTTAGTGAAAAGCAGCCTATTAAGTAATAGTTATAATATTAATAACTAAAGTAGAGCTTCTAAGCCTTAAACATACTGCTAAAGAGATAATAGCTCTTTAAAGACTATACTATAACCTTACTTTAGAGCTTAGAGATATTTAGAAAGTCTATTATAATAATTAGTAAACTATTTAACTAGTAGTTAGAGAGAGAGAGTATATTTTAACCTATCTAGAGTATATTAATATTTAAAATATATAGCTATACTAAGAGTATATAAAGAGCACTTTTAAAGTGCTCTATATATCTATAGATAAGATATTAATAGATAGGCTTATAAAAAGCCTCTCCTAAGCTAAGTTTAAACACTTCTAAGTATTACTAAACCTAGCAGACACTTACTATATTATTATAATAAAGGGGAAGTAAGTTTAAGAGCATAGAATAAAGCTCTATTAGGTCTAAAGGCTAGCAGATATTATCTGCGGGGCTATAGCCCCCCTGTGTATAATAGCTAGGCAGAAAAGCAATTTTCCCAGAGTCTTCTTACTAGCAGCAGGGGTAGTCTTTTTCTTTAGTATACTATAATATATAGTAGCTATAATCTTTATCTCCTTAGACTTATACTTAGGCTTTTCTAGACTATTATTAGTATCTCTAGAGTATATAGAAGTAATATTATAAATATACTAATAAGCTCCTCCTTATCCTTATCCTCTTCCTCCTTAATAGAGGGAGTATACTTATACTTATATACTAGCTTCTTCTTAGAAATCTTAGCCTCCTCTAGTAAAAGAATATTATTAGCTTCTATAGTGTTAAAAAGCTTTCCTAAATAGTAATAGTTACTAGAGAAGTTATAAGATAGCAAAATAAAAGACTTATACTTATTAACCTTATTATTCTTAGCCTCCTCTTACTTAATAAGAACAGCTAGCTACTCCTGCTCTGCTTTCTTCTTAGCTTTATAGATTATCTTAGCCTTAGTAATATAGTTAATAACTAGCACTATAGATTATATATACTTAGGGGCTATTTTTAATAATAGTGGTAATAGGTATAGATAGTACTATATAAAGATAAGTATCTATAATAGTTAGTAATATATATAATAATTTTTATATATATATAAAAGGTTAACTTATAATTATTATAGTGTTCTAAGTAGAAGAAGGAGGAAAAATTAAGGCAGAGAGTAGTATAAGTAATAACTATACCTGCCTAGCTATCTTTATAGATAGTTAAGCACTACTAATAGGATTCTGCTGCTTGCCTAGATTATATTACTATTACTTAAGTTATATACTACTTATTTACACTCTTTAAGCCTCTCTTAAGGAATATTTTTATTTATTTTGCACCTTTAAGGCTATTTATAACACTGCTTTATTTCTTTTATATATATTTATAGCTATATATAATAATAGATTACTATATTAGTAATATTCACTATATAGCTAGGAGGTGTGTTATAATATAGTTTATAGCACTCTCAGCCTTATAAGGCTATAGTAGCTATATACTATAGCATGTAATTATATAATTATATACTGCAGACTATTTCACTATGCTTTCCGCACACACTAATCTATAGCTAAGATAGTTACTCCTCATAACTTACCCTCACCTCTATCTATAGCCTATAATAATTAGTAAGTTATAGCTTATTAACTTACTAAAGAAGGTTTTTATATATATAGATATAACTAACTAGTTAGTTATAATAGTAATTTTAGAAAATATTACTATACATATAGAGAGAACTATAATATACTATACCCTTAACCTAAAGATCTATAATAGTTGGGAGTAGATAGTTAATCTTTCAGAGATCTTTATTACTATTAATACTAAATATCTAAGATAATAATAATAATAATAAAAGGTTTTAGTTATTAATAAAGTTAGTATATTAAGCCTTACTACTTTATATAAAATTAATAAGAAGTTATATAAGATATAAAGTAATATATAATAACTCTTTAGTAAAATACTAATTATTATTCTACTAAGAGGTTTTTTATAATTTAGTTTAGTACTATATAAAAGCTTACTAAGTCTATTATCTAAATAGATCTTTCTAAACTCCAGAAGTATAATAAAGCTATATAGTAAAGCAAAAGAAAGATAGCTATAGTAAAGATTTATCTATATAGTAATACTTATTAAGTAAAAATAACCTAATATTACTAATTTCCTATCTAGATTTCTTAATTATTTATGGAGTAGTTACTAAATATATAATAATACTAACTAATTCATAAATCAATATAGTACTAATTTAAAACTTAACTTCTTGCTTAGTATTAATAAAGGCTGGATCTATAAGGGCTAGAAAGGACAGTAAATAATATAACTCTATCTATAAATAAGCTAGAATAATAAAACTAGGCTTAGAATATATATAAAATAATTTGTAGATCTAATCAAAAGAGATTACTGAAAATAAGTATAAATTTGCTGAGAAATTCCTGAAAAACTTAAGAATTAAGTATTAAGGTATTAATAATAATAATAAGTCCTCCTCCCCTCTATACTTCTCCTCTCCCTTTAAGTATAGTCTTTCTATAATAGATCTATATATTAAGAGAGCTCTCTTAGAAATTATACTGCTAAGTCCTACCTATTCTATTCTAATTATCCCCTTAAGACTCTTTATAATATTATAAAGGAGAGTCTTAATAAATAAATAAGTCTACTTATATAAAAAATATATAAAGTTCTATTTATAGACCCTTCTATTTAATAATTGCTTTTTAGTGGGCAATTTTGCTATTAAGAAGGTTTTTTAGGTGCTATTATTTTCTATTATAAATTATACCTTAATAATAGCTTTATAACCTCCTTTTTCTTATTATATTTCTTATTCTATTCTAATTTCTAATATAGCTAAAACTATTCTTCTTACTAAGATAAGTATGAGAAATTATAGTAATATAACCCTTTAGAAGTATTCTGCTCTATCTATTTCTACTAATTAACTCTCTGTTAGATATAGTCTTCTCTATTATAGTTATATTTATCTAAAGTATTAGAATACTTAGAATAAAATAGTATATTTAGAATTATAATTTATAATTAAGGTTTAGTACTTATACTTTAATTTAGTATTTAAAGGACTTATATTTAAAGTTAGTATTCTAGATAATTAAGTTTACTATCTAATATATTAAATAAAGCTAATCTTAGTAAATCCCTTAGAGGGGAAATTATAAGCTTATTTTTATTCCTAAAGTTCTCTATATTATTATCTAGGAGTAAGAGTTAGCTAGGTTTAGATATAGAGGGTTATATAGAGAAGAAAGAATTTTTCTTAAAGTCTTATTAACTATATAGAGTGTCTCATAGAGTAAAGCTAATATTAATAGGTATATTATAGAATTCTATAGTAATAGTAGAAATATATTAGTTAACTAAAGGGATTTCTATATTAGTAAAGAGCTTATTATCTCTATTAGCTATATAGCTAAATTATAGTAATAAGATACCCTCTTAAAGAAATACTTAGGCCTATTTAATATATCTAAGTTTATATATAAATCTATCTCTTTATTAGATTAAATTAACTATATAATAACTAGTTAATAGGATTATTCTAAGATATACTAGGGCTCTTATTTTATAGTACTATCTATTAAGATTATTTATAGTATCTATAAATTATTAATTACTTTTTAAATCCTATATAGAGTTCTAGTAAAAGTAATTACTATTTACTTAATCTATAATAATTATTACTTAATAACTATTACTATAATTAAGTAATAAAAAGGTAGCTATAGTATCTTAAAGGTTATTTATATCTCCCCTTATTATACTAACTATATCTATTATAATCTCTATCCTAGATATCTAAAGTAGCTCTTAAGGTAAGATATAGATAGAAAGTAGAAACTCTCTAATTATAAACCTAAGGAGGCTTATAACTTTAGAGCTATCTAAGTTCTCTTATCTTATTAGCATTCCTTATATATTATAGAGGTTAGAAAGATATTCTACTTTCTCTATATTATTAATAACTAATCCTTATTTATATCTAGTTATTAAGTAATTTGCTAACCATTAGTTATTTTATATATATTAAGGGATTACTAAAATAGGTTAATTATTATTTAGTATAGGGTTAGTAAGCCTTATAAAGTTAAGAATTACTAAGTTATTATAAAATTTAAAGATAACTTATCTTACTAAAAAGGGAATAAGATATAGTAATATTAATAGTTTTATAAACCTAGAATAATTATAATGCTTTATTGATTTAATTAGTTATTACTAATTATTTACCCTTTTATATATCTTAATCTTATTTCTTATTACTATATTCTAAATAGTTAGATACTTTAATAATTCTTTATTACTTCTTAAGCCTTAGTATTAGATATATTAGTAAGTTAGATTTATAAATAAATTTCCTTAGATCTAGGTAAGTTAAGACTTATTCTATTAGATAAGGAGGTGTGGGAATAATTGCCTATATTGCCTGGTGGGTTAGATCCCGGCCTCTACTAGGATTTACAGCCTGGCACTAGAATAACTATAATCTGGTTAGGTGAGCAGTTATATAACCTCTAATATTATATAACCTGCCTCTATTAACTGCCTATATTGTTCCTTTATGCTAACCACTTTCTAGATACCTCTCTTTTTAATATATATATCTTAAACTAATATTATACTCTATCTAACCTCTCTCTTTATTATATTAGTATTTTAGGAAACTAATACTAATTAGTAGTTTACTTTACTATTATACTACCTATAATTATAATAAATAACCTTATTATTATATTATTTATAACTATAGATTAGTAAGGTTATATAAATAATTAAAGAAACATTTTCCTTATCTTAATAATCCCACCTTTTAGGTTTTAAATATTAGCTAATAGAGACTTTAGATTTAGCAGCTAAGTATATAGCCTCTGCTTCTATTTTCTAAACCTCTATTTAATAATTATTCTCTACTTAGATAGTTCTAGGCCTCCTCTTATTTAGATTATTATACTAATAGAGAGACTAGCTTTAACTACTAAGTGTTTAGCCTCTATAGTTAATCTATAATCTCTAAAGTTATTACTAATATTATAGGCAAAGTTTTAGATTCCTTATTATTATTAATAACTATAGACTACCTTATAATAACTTTACTCTTACTACTATAATTAATAATTATAATCTTTTATTATATAGTAAAACTATATACTTTCTCTCTTATATTTACTCTCTTTTAGCCCCTTTTACCTTTTATAGCTCTACTAAAACCTCTGCTCTTTCTACTCTATAATACTACTAATAATTTTAGCTCTGCTAAAACCCTATCCCTCTAACTATACTATATTACTAATAATTTTAGCTCTGCTAAAACTCTATCCCTTTTACTATATAATATTACTAATAATTTTACCCTTTTAGAGCCTCTAAAAACCCCTAAAAACCCTCTTTCCCCTCTATTTAACCTTAGAATTATAAGTTTTGCTAATTTTAACTCTCTATAAGTCTTTTTAGTAAATTTAGTATATTTTAATATATTTTAATATATTTAGTATCTATCTATACTACTTACTAATCTTACTACTTTTTCCTCCTTTTTCCTCCTCTCTTACTACTAAAACCCTTTACTTTAACCTCTTATTTATAATCATAATAGTAATAACCTATTAATTAGCAGTAAGCTCTAACTGCCTAATATAGAAGGGTAGTAGTAAGCTCTTAATAGCCTGCTAATATATCTCACTATAATCCTTTTACTAAAATTATAATTATAGTAAGATTATATTAATTATATAACTTTATAGCTTTATTCTGCCTATTCTGATATATTTAGAATATTATAGCTTTACTTTTAGTAGTAACTGCCTAATTTAGTTTATTTATAACTATCTAAGCTAAACTCTCTAATTTTAAGCTACTAACTCTACCTGTTATCTACTTTTACCTTATTTCTCTCTATTATCCCTCTCTTACTTTAAATAACTCTTTACTCTTACTATAACTCTCTCTTTTTTATATCTTAATAACTTTTCCCTTATATTTACTACTTCTAAGATATTTTAGTCTTTTTATCTAAACCTTATATTAATTATATCTAAGTTATAGTAAGTAGTAAAAAGGCTTTTAGCTAGTAGTTACTTTACTAATAGTAAAAGTCTAGTAGATCTATCTTAATTAGCCTTATAGCTAATAGTATCTATTTTTCTAGAGTAAAAAGATATATACTAAGTTTTTATTAAAAACTATCTAGATTAGTTAATAATATTATTTTAACTCTAAATTTTCCTCTTTTTTTTTTATATCTCTCTTATCTTAACTAGATAATCTAAGAATTCCCTTATAAGGGTTAAGAATAAGTATATATAAGAAGAAGAAATAATCTCTTTATTAGAGTATTCTCTCTAAGAGTTAATAAGATTAAGAGATATATTAATAAACCTCTCTTATATCTAATAACTTCTCCTCTCTCTAATAAACCTCTTCTAAGTTTATTCTCTTTTTAGGAAGCTCTTTTTAGAAAGTAAGTACTAAGTATATCCTTTTTAGGAAGTGCTCTTATAAAGGAAGCTTAAACTAGAGAGCTCTATCTAAGAGAAGAAAATACTAGATTTATAGAAAAGTATAGGTAAATATAAGTTACTTAATAAATAGATTAATATTTAAAGCTATAGCTTAGAAAAGATATCTATATTTAAAGTATAATTATAAGTTTAATACTTAAACTCTTCTACCTTTTAAAAGGTATAGGTAATTATAAGTTATCTAATATATAAATTAATATTTAAAGTTATAGTTTAGAGAAGATATCTATATATAATATACTAATATAAGTCTACTACTTAAATTCTTTTATAGGTAATTACTATTTCTCTTTTTTACTATATCTAAAAATATCTCTCCTATTTTCCCTATCTAATCTTAGTGTTACTCTGTTATCTCTATTTCTTATAATTTTAAAGCTATTATTAACTCTAATATTTATAGTAAAATTAGGAAGTTTAATATTAAAGAGACTAATCTAGTAAAGATTATAAGCTATATTACCTACTATATTATAAAGTATACTAAGCAGAGTACTTATAGCCTATAACTATAAGCCTACTTTAAGGATAACTTCTAGGATATTATTAAAGTCTTTAATTATATAGACTTATCTATTACTAAGGCTCTCTATAAAGCTCTTATTACTAATAGAGTATTTATTACTATTAACTCTAACTAGATAAAGAATAACCTTACTAATATTATTAAATAATTATCTTACTACTTCTAGACTAATAATAACTTTACTAAAGTTAAGTTATAATATCTCTTATTTATTAAAGAATATATCTAAAACCCTAAATTCTTTACTAAAATTACTAAAGATCTTAATAACTCTGTTTTAACTCTAATTACCCCTATATAGCTACTAAAAGCCTTAATAGTATCTATTTCTCCTATCTATTAGAGTTCTATTAATAACCCTAAACCTGCTAAACCCTTATATAGACTTATTCTAGTTCTAAACTTTAATCTCTTCTAGAGCATTTAAAATACCTTTTAAGTCTATTTTAAGTAAAATTAAAACCTCCCTTTATATACCTAAATAATACTATTTAAGAAAGGACCTTTCTTATACTAACTTTTAGATCTTATAAAGTTTTATAATAATAAAGATTTTAAATATAGTAGTAATAAGATAGATATTTTAGAGTTTAAATTGCTTATTTTTAAAAACTATTATACTAAAGCCCTATTTCCCTATAATACTATACTAAGGCTTTCTCTCTAATATTAAAGGGTAATACTTAGTAGTACTACTTCTATTATATTATAAACTAGATTCTCTAACCTCTATATACTAAGATTATTAAATAATTAAAGGATTACTTTAAAACTAAAGAGTTTTTTATTACTAATAAGAAACTATAGGATAATACTATATTATCTAACCTTATATATAAAAATCCTGGAAAATCTGTTACTAAAAACCTTAAAATCCTATTTAATACTCTCTCTACTATTAGACCTATACTTAATAGGGAGTATAATACTAGTAATATCCTTTTATAGTATAAGATCTATAATATCTACTAGGGAGTTTATAAGTATAAACTAGCCCTCTATAAATATCCTATAAGCTTTTAAGACCTATATAATACCCTCTATTTATTTATTAGCACTGCTTTTCGCTTTAATTAAAGCCTTACTATCTAATTTATAGTTTTTAAAGACTCTAATAAGTTTAATATAATATATAGATTAATGTTTCTAGAATAGTAACTAATAGTATAATTTCTGCTAAAATTGCTCTGCTAAAACCAGCTAAAGTAATAAGAACCTTCTCTATATTATTAGTTAATATATAATAACTACTAAAATAGTTCTAGATACTGCTAGATTTATTATAAGCCTAATTATTATTTATAGAAGTACTTAGTTGATAAATATATCTAAGAGTTTAATAAGTTTAAGTTTAAATACTCTTAAAACTTAACTAAGAATAACTTTAACACCTTTCTGCTTAATTTTAAAGGTAATAATAATAATTAAGACCTCCCTGCTACTAATTTAGATACTAATAGTAATACTAAGCAGTATTTATAGGATTACTACTAAGATATTAAATCTTAGCCTAGTTTACTTTATAAATTTACTACTTATATTGCTAATACTATGTTTATAGTTAATAGTAATAAGTTAACTAATTTGCTGCTAAACTAGGCTACCTTCTATATAGTTATAGGTTTTAACCTTACTGCTAATTCTATATCTCTTTTACTTCTAATATAGCTTATTTTGCTTGGAATCTCTGCCCCTATATAGCTATTTACACTTAATAGTAGATACTCTAAGAAAGTTTTCTAGAATATTATGCTAGATTTAGATGCTACTAGAGTTTCTACTACTAGCTAATAATAAGTTACTGCTTTATAGTATTCTTACCTCTTAATTAAGATAAATAAAGCTAATACTAGCTAAGTAAAAGTGTGTTTTAGTGATAGACCTTATAAGGACTTATTTAGTACTATTATAGTTAATATTATATTTAGTTAAATAGTGTTTTATATTATACCCTTTAATATTTCTTTTCTCTTCTACTTAAATAATATAGATTATTTAGATATCTATTTTAATAATCTCTATAATTATTTGCTATAGGGTAAAACTATTACCCCTATTATTTATAAATAGGGTTATATCTAGCTTTTTCTTAATAATAAGGAGATTTTTGTCTAAGCTAGCTACCTAATAGATACTAAACTTTAGCACCTCTACTACTAATTTAGCTACTCTTCTATTACTAAGTTAGCTATTCTTCTCTACTATACTAGTTATTTTATTTAAACTATAGTAATTAAGCAGTTAACTAAGATCTGCTAATACTGCTAATTAAATACTAGAGTGCTCTAATACTTTAAATTCTTACTAAAAGATAATTATAACTTTAATTATAAGATTATCTGTAATATTATATACTTTAAGGGTAAAGTAACTCTATATATTATTAATGCTACTATTAGCTTTAATGCTGCTTACTTTTTGCTTAATCTCTTAGCTAAAATAACCTGGAAAACCCTCTACCTCTACTAGATTTATATCTACTAAGAACTACCTAATTATATTATTATAGATACTAGTTTAAACTTTGCTGCTAAAACCTTTAAAAATAATACTAAACTTATAGCTATTATAGTTAAAGTTATATCTATTAAAGCTTACTATTATATTAGTAAGACTAAATAATATTATAGATCTTTTTAATATACTTATACTATTATTTAGTAGGAAGTCCCCTATACTAAGCCTAATCTTACCCTCTAAATAGTAGTTAAAGCTTTTAATAATACTGCTAGCTCTAATAGCCTTATTTTTACTCTCTTTATTTTTAGCACTTACCTATATATTAGTAATAATTTAATACTCTTACTAAATATTATAGCTAGAGCTAAAGTAATCTATACTACTATAGATAATTTATATAAAGAAACTACTAAATATAAAATTACTAATATTTTAGATACCTATAATAGTCTAAGTATAGATAAAGTTACCTACCTCCTATTATAATTATTAGTATAAGTCTACTATAAAAAAGATAAATAGCAGGGTTTCTATTATTTAATTGCTATTTTAGGTAAAATAGTTACTATTTAGCTTTCCTATAACCTCTAAGACTTTCCCTCTATTACTATTAGACCTTTTTATAATAACTCTAATAATCCTAGTAACTCTAACCTTGCTAATACTAACCTTAAACTAGTAGCTGCTTTCTCTATAAGTATTTCTTTAGCTTCTCTCCTATTTTAGTATAGAGGATAACCTTAAAGGAACCCTATTATTACTAACCTCTCCTATATTTTTAAGTAAGAAGTTAATAACCTATTAATTTTCTTATTAATAAAGGAGAAGGTAAATTAGAAACTCTGCTTTGCTCTATATAAGTTTAGTAAACTTACTACTAATAGCCCTCTTTTTTAGAAATCCTGTAAGAAGGAAATTAATACTCTCCTTAAATATAAAGTTTTTAGATTTAAGATCTATAACCCCTCTAAGTAATATAGATACCTTTTTTAATCCTATATAGTTAATAAGATTAAAAATAAGACCACTACTCTATTTAAGAAGTTCTGCTTTATTATTTATAGTATAAATAATACTAATAAGTATAGTATTTTAATCTAATTACTAATAATTTTATATTATAGCATTTAACTTTTATTAGCTATTATATTATTTCTTAGCTCTAATTATTTAATTTAGATTAGAGATATCACCTAAGTATATATTTAGTTATAAACTACTCTTATATAAGATATTTATACCTACCTATCTAACTAAATCTATAATTTTTACTCTTTTAGTACTATTATAAAGGTTATTAAACCCTTATATAGTATTACTAAAGCTAGCACTTATTAGTAGGCTACCTATAATGCTTATTATTATAATAAGTTATAGATAACTAGTTTTACTTTTAACCCTTATCTCCTTATTACTAATAATACTAGCCTATACTTTGCTATTATTAGTATATAGATAGATAATACTATTAGACTATTAACTACCTCTTTTTTAACTTTTAAAGAAGAAGAGCTCTAGAAGGCTAAATTTATAGCTAAAAATAAGGAGAAACTTACTACTACTACTCTAGTTACCTTTAATAGTGGAATAATCTCTCTATTACCTACTAGAGCAATTATCCTATACTCAAAGGGTTAAGGTACTAAGATTAACCTGGTATAGAAGGCTTAGAATATTATAAAGGTACTAGCAAAGTAATAGTATATTAAATAATATATTAGAGGGGCTTATATAGCCTTAATTTACTAACTAGAGGCCTATTTTAATCTATTAACTGCTGCCTAATACTAGGATCCTGCTAATAAGGATATTATAATTCTTAATAAGTGCTTCTAGTAGCTAAAGGATAACCTTAATTACAGCCTAATCTTTATTATACTATTACTACCTACTACTAAATTATTTATATTTATAGATAGATTATTTGCTAATAACTAGAACCTTATATTACAGTTAGGCTATATTATTATACTAGCTAATAAAATAATAAATAATACCACTTTTGCAATCTATAGTAATATTATCTATTATAGCTCTATAAAGTGTAAATAGGTTACTTATAGCATATTAGCCTTAGAGATCTATGCTATAGTTACTAGCACTAACCTAGCCTTTATAATCACCTTAATACTATGCTAAGTTACTACTAAGCTGGGTATTACTAACTCTATACCTACTATAATATATATAGACTTATACTTACTATATAAGTGCTTAGTGAAGCTAGACACTATAAAGGAAAAACGCCTTATAATTAATATTATAGCTCTCTATTAGTTATATAAGTGTTATAAGCTTTCTAAGATCTAATAGGTAAATAGCAAAGATAACCTAGCTAATACTATAACAAAGGCAAAGCCTAATAGGGCTCTATGCTACCTTATTAATAATAATACCCTTATAATCTAAATAGAGGGATAGGTAATATATATAGTAGAGGGAATATTAGAATAATAGCTAATTTAAGCTATTTACACTATTTACACTATTTATACTATTTATGCTATTTAGAGCTAGTTTTAGGCTATTTAAGAAGGATTTAGGTAATTAGCTAAACTAGCTGTTTTTTGCTTTAATTAGATATTATTAATAATATCTAACTTATTATTTAATTTATATATTTAGATAGGCCTATTAAGCAAGTGCTGGTATAAAAGAAAAGACTGCTAGTGTGGGAATAATTGCTTATATTACCTAGTAGGTTAGATCCTGGCCTCTACTAGGATTTATAGCCTGGCACTAGAATAACTATAATCTAGTTAGGTGAGCAGTTATATAACCTCTAATATCATATGACCTGCCTCTGTTAACTGCTTATATTATTCCTTTACACTAACTACTTTCTAGATATCTCTCTTCTTAATATATATATCTTAAACTAATATTACGCCCTACCTAACCCCTCTCTTCACTATACTAGTATTTTGGAAAACTAATAGGAGGGCTTTAGGTTTTTAAATTATAGGATATACTTATCCTTTTAGTTTTTTATTACTTTTAGTACTATCTACTTTAATATCCTCTTTCTATCTTTAAAGACCTAGTCTTAAATAGTTCTATCTAGCTTTAAAGAGACCTAATATTTTTTAAATAGTTCTTTATTTATAAAAGTTACTAATAGTTAATTAATCTAGGTTCTTTTTCTTAGTTATAGAAGCTATTTTAGTAGTGCTAGGCTCTTAGATTATATAAAGAATCTAAACTAGTTAACTAAGTATAGATTAGAAGTTTATAATAGAGGTTTAGTATAGTAAAGATTAATTAGATATAGTTATTTTAATAAGACCTTAGTTATAATAGCTAGAGCTTTAGGTAAGACTCTAGTTATAATATATATTAAAGTTTATAGTTTTTCTTCTGCTCTCTTTTCTAATTACTAATTATTATAAAACTAGTTTTATTTATTATATAAGTTAATTAGTAGCCCTAAAAAGACTACTCTATTTAATTTAGGTACTTATAGAGAGATAAATAGTATATTTAGAGCTTTCTTCTTAAGTTAGGTAGTTATACTATCTCTTAGACTTCTATTATTAAAGTTATCTTTTATATCTCTAATTATTTAGTACTAAAAGGGTTATCTAGCTTTAATAGGTTTTATAAAGTAATATATAATTACTATAATATCTATAGAGTATATTAGGGTTTTAGTCTCTAATATTCTAATAATATTATATAGACTAGTAATAATATACTATAGTTTAGAAAGAGGAAATAACTTCTATATTATATCTAGAGTTTTACTCTAGTATTTAATAAGTATATATTTTATTAATAAATTAAAGAGATATATCTAGCTAGTTATATCTTAGTATTATAAAAGTAGAGTCTTATATTTAATTATTAGTAGCTAATATCTTAGTTTCTCTATAGATCTAAAGCCTAATATATCTCTAATAATCTAGTTTTATATCTAGAATTAGCTCTTACTTAGTTTATTAAGTATAGAATCTATTAGTTATTTAATATTAGAAATAGGAAGCTTTAAGGATCTTAGCTCTTAAATATAGTTATTTAGAGTATTACTATTATTAAAAATAATCTTTTCTATTATACTATTTTTAAAAAGAAAGTTAGTAAGAGGAAAAAGTAAATAATTTATAAACTAAATAGATAGATTAAATAAGAATAATTATAAAGTCTAAAGATATTATAGTATAATAGTTAATATTAAATATCTCCTATCTAAGAAAATAGGTTAAGTAGTATATATAAATATAGATAAAAAAGAGAAGATTTAGGAGACTAAAAAGGTTAATAATACCCTCTTATATCTACTAATTACTTTAAAGTGCTAGTAATTTATTAATATTCTATAAAAGGAATAATTAACCTCTTTCTCTCTTAGCTTTCTTAGCTTTAATAAAGATAAAGTAAACTTAAAATAAAAAATCTAATAATATATTTAATAATAAATTAAAGTAGTTATTTATAGAAAAAGAATAAAGAAAATAGTAGTTATTAATAGCTATTAAAATAAGAAGTCTAGTTATAAAACTAGATAAATATCCTCCTCTATTCTCTAATATTAACTTTTCTTCTTTTAATAGTTATCTTCCCCTCTATTTCTTAATCTTAACTTAACTTCTCTAAATTCTTTTTCTTATATCTATAAATTACCTTCTCTTACTATAGCTAACTATAACTTTCTTATATTAAGTATTAAGAATACTAATTAGCTTTATTTTTATTATCTTTCTCTAAAAGCTACTCTTTAAATACTTAGTTTTAATATTTTTATATCTTAGATAAAGCAGAATAATATATCTCTTTTTATTTAGTACTTTAATAACTAGCTTTAGGTAATCTACTTTTTCTTATACTTCTTATTATATAACTAATATCTATTATCTTTTTAGACTACTATAAGCCTTACTTAGCTCTAACTTAATATTTTTAGTAATAAATATTTAAAAGTAGTCTTTATTCTATAAATATCTTTTAATAAAATTACTAATATAATAAGACTAGCTTTCTAGAAAGTTTATTTTAGTAAGTAAGACTTTAATTAAATATTTAAGGTAACTAAGAGAGCTAGTAACTTTTACTATTAAGTCTTTATTTATATCTCTGCTATTTTCCTTTTTAGCTTATAGTAGATAAAGGCTTTTTAGTATATAGTAGCTACTTATAGCTTATTTATCTAATTCTAAGATAGTTATAATATAGTACTCTATATCTATTATAAAGAGTATATCTATACTATAAAGACCTCTATAACTAGTATTTTTATCTATAAATTATACTTTAAATATATTTCTATACTAGGCACTCCTTATACTAACTACTTTTTCTATAAAATCTAATATAATTACTCTTATAATAACCTAAGTATTTATAAGTGTTATAGATATAGAATTAAATATAATAATAAAGTAAGAAAGAGTAGAGAATTTAATAATATTATAATAATTCTATAGTTCTAAATCCTAGCTAATATTACTATATTAGCTATATCTAAATTTAACTTTTTAATCCTTTAAAACACTCTTTATCCTTAATAAGCTTAAAAATATTACCTAGGGGCTAGGTTTACCTACTTTTAATATCCTTTTATACTAAAGCTATTTCTAGACTTTAACTTTATAGAGATTACTAACTACTTAGAGCTTTATATTATAGGTTAAGGAAGAAAAGATAGAGTAACTAAATATATTATTATAAAATAGAGAAAAAGGGAAGAAATAATATAAATATTATTAAGTAGTAATAAGAATATAGAGGAAATACTTTATAAATAAGTCTATAAAACTAACTTTAAACCCTATTTAAGTATAAAATTAATAAGATCTCTTTTATAAATATTCTTCTTTTTCTTATTAATAATAGTATTATATAGCTGCTTTTAGTATTAATAGCTTTATTACTATACTCTTAGTTATCTAGATATTAGTATTCTTTTTATAGGTTAGTAACTATATTTTAATACTTTCTTCTCTTTTCTTCTCTTTTATCTATCCTTAAACTATTAATCCTCTTATTTATTTAGTTTAGTAATAGCTATATTTATAGGAGGAGGTTTTAGTATTATTATTAAGAAGCTATAGATCTTTAATATCTTATACTTAATATAGATATTAAAGTTATTAATAAATAGATTACTATTATACTAAAAGATAGTTATTAATAGAGTAATATATTTTAATAAGTTAATATTATCTCTTATTCTTATCCCTAAAGTTTAGAAATATTATCTCTAAAATCTTAAACTTTTAAAATATAAGAGATAAAGAAAAGCAAATCCTATAAATAAGTATAACTAGGTCTGCAAATTATTAAACTAAGTATTAAAAATAAAAGAAAGATTATAAGTCTTTTAGATCCTCTATCTTAATATACTTCCTCTCTTTCTCTTTTAATATCTATAAGATTTCTACTACTAGTTACTATTTAGCTTTTAATACTTTAATTACTATTTCTAAGTCTTTTAAATACTATCTTAATCTTATTATAGATTATAATATATCCTCCTCTTTATTTCTAATTATTTCTCTAAGTACTATTAGCTCTTTATCTTCTTCTTTTAGTATATAGTTATTATACTTTTTATTTCCTAGTACTAGAAAGACTTTTACTAGGTTTCTCTCTAAATTAGATCTATAAATATCTATATTACTTAGTTTCTAATATCCTTTAAGTGCTTAAATAAATTTCTAAAATTAATTTCTACTAAATATTCTATCTATAATCTCTTCTCCTATTAATATTACTAGTTAATATAATAGAGTATTAGAAGTATATAATAAGATATAAAAGGAGCCTTATTATTAATAGTTAAGCTTTTTAATAGAAGATTTATTAATAAATCCCTTAATATTAAATACTAAAACTAAATTATTTACTTCTAGCCTCTCTTTTCTTATTATTTACTTATATTAATTATTACTATACTCTATAATCTTCTTATATTAACTCTTAATTATCTTTTTAGCTTACTTTCTATTTTTATTAAGTTATAGAAAGGCTTATAGATATATCTAAACCTCCTCTTCTTATATAGTTACTAAATTCTAATTAAGAACCCTCTAGGTTAGTATTAGAGTTTTAATAGATATAATAGGTTTAAATCTATATAAAAGATAGAAAGAGCTAAAGCTAGTTAAAGTATAAATACTTAATTAGTCTATAAATAGAGTAGTAGGTAAATATAGTTAAGGGTTAATATCCTTTCTTCTTCTAGTCTATATTAATAAAGAATAAGTAATAGGCTAATAACTAGTCTTAATTACTCTATTAGCTCTTAGATTATAGGCTAATATTACTTTTCTCCTTATACTATACCTTTTACTAAACTTAATAATAATACTCTTATTTTCTAGACCTCTATTAATAATAATTTTACTATATAACTTATATTAATAGATAACCTCCTTTTAAATAAACTTTATAATCTTAGCTATAGTTACTTATCTAAGCTAGTATATCTTAGACTATCTAGTAAGTAGATTCTAAGCTTCTATAAGATACTACTTGCCTACTTTCTATATATCTAATAAAATCCTTATAAAGAGTAATCCCTTTAGTAAACTATAAGTTTTTATATTATCTATTTATTAAGCTCTCCTCTTTTAGTAATTAGAATAACTTTTTAGAAACTCTTTAACTTCTAAATATATATTACTCTATATATAATAATTAGATAATCTCCTTACTATAGCTTATTTATCTCTATGACTGCTTTTCTTATAAGCTTTAGTAATTAGCTTCTTTTTCTATTTAAAATTATCTATAATTTAACTTAGTATTAGCTTCTAATTTATTAATCTAGTAAAAAGAAAAGCAGTTTTAAATATAGTAGTTTAAAGCTCTAACTTTAAAATTATAATATCTAATAGGTTAAATCCCTAAAAGGTGCCTTTATATTATTAAATAGTAGGTAATCTATTAAGAATATACTAAGTAGGTATTAAGTTTATAGTTATAACGCAGCCCCCTGTAAAAAAGACTATAATAAATTCACCCAGTTTATAGGCATAATTTGGAAAACACTATAGAGGCATTTTAATCTATACTCTCTACTAGTTAAGAATAATAATATAGAAATCTAATATATTCCTGCTAGTAAGCAAACCCTTATATAAAGTCAGATATATACTCTAGCTAAATAAACTAGTAGAATAGTAATAGCATAGATAACACTATACTATATATAACAGAGCTAATTATATCAGAGCTAAGTAGGCCACTAAAGCTCTTATAGCCTGGAAAAAACGCCTAAAAGATAAACCTTCTAGTAAGGTGAATGCTACTATATAAAATATCTAATAACTCCTTGCTTAAAGGTTAACCTTCTAGCAAGGTGCTGCACATATAAGAGATAACTCCTTAACCTCCTAAGAGGTTCTCATAGCTAGAAGCATAAAAAGCTCTGCTGCTGCGAGCAGGGCTTTATACCTATCCCTCTTCCTCATTCTTATCCTATAACTTATAACAAATCCTCTAAGATAGCAGCACCACACCCGGCATATCTAAGTAGGTATATAAATTATTAAAAAGGGTATCTAGAATAGTTATTATGCTGCTAATAATTTCCTATATATCTTTTATAAGAACCTCCTCTATTTATTATATATTACTATATTATTATACTTAATTAAAGAAGAAACTAGCCTTAATATTAATAAAGAAGATCTATAAATTAATCTAAGAATTAATTTCTCCTTCTACGTTTTTATTAATTATATTTCAAGGGTCTTAGAGTTTTTATAAGAGGCTATTTACTACTATATTCTATATATTATAGATATACTATACCTTAAAGTTAAATATTTAAATCTATATAATCTATTAAATAATAAGAGCTTCTAGAAGGTTTATAGCTGCTCTATTTAGTTATATAACTAAAGTCTAGATATCTATTTCTAGAATAAAGTATGTTTTATAAAGGTAATTATATACTCTCTTTAAAGCTTTTAGAATACTATATAGTTCCTTTTTTCTAGTATTATAGAATAGTTCTAGTTCTAACTAAGTGCTACTTTTAAAGTAAGAGACTATATATTAGTTATTAATAAATTAGCCTAAAACTCTACTCTATTTTATATTATTAATATTAACTATAAGATATATATCTTCTCTTTTAGAGCTATAATCTAAGATAATAAGGATTAGAGCTTTAGTAAGTATTAACTTTAAGATATCTATTACTATTTTATACTTCTCTTTCTAATAAAAAGAAATATCCTTTTTAAGTAAATTAGTAAGTAGCTTTATAATAGTTAAATAGTTTTTTACTTAGAATCTATAAAATATTATAATTTCCAGGAAAGCTCTTAACTCTATTAAGTTAGTATAAGTAACCTATTTATAGATCTTAACTATCTTTACTTCCTCTAGATAATATCTATTAGTGCTATAAATATAGCTAATAATTATTACTACTTTCTAGACTTATTAAAACTTAACTACTACTACTATATACTCTGCTAGCTCTAAATTAACTAGAACCTTATTAAGGTTCTATAAATATTCTAAAATAAATCTATAAATTTCTAGATAAGACTTAATCTCTTCTTTATTATAGTATAAAGTTAGTCCTTTAATAGCAATATTATTAAAAAAGGCCTTATAATAACTAGGTATAAGATTATATAGAATTCTAATTATAACCCTTATAAATTATATAACTAAATTTATTACTCCTTAAAGTAAAGTATATATATATAGTAGTTTAATAGGTAAGGTAAATATAGTTAAGTTCCTGCTTATAGAGTCTAAGAGGACTTAGTTATATTCTAAGAAGAAGTCTAAAAGGGATAATAACTAGTATATAGCAAAATCCTCTAAAAAGTTATCTATAAAGGAGAGTAGTGCTATATCTTAAATTATAACTATATTTATCTTTATTATAGAATTAATAAGTCTTATCTTACTATCTTTCTTATATATAAGAAAGAATAGATTATAATATACTATATAACTCTATTCTAGGATTTCCTTTTCTAGTCTATTCTTTAAAATTATAATAATATTTTATTCTAACCCACTTAATATTAGAATTTCTTTTACTTACTATACTTTATATAGAATTATCTATATTATTTATAGAGGAGTAATAGAAGGGTAAATAGAGCTATAATAAGAAAAATTCTAGGCTAAAGCTTTCTCTCTTACTATTAGAATAGCTATAAGAAGCTTCTTTTCTTTAAATTATAGATAATTAATAGTTTTTAGAATAGCTTTTAGCTAGGTTTTTAAAAGCCTTATTTCTAGCTTAATACTTAAAAACTTTAATATAATTAGGCTAGTAAATAGGGTATTAAGATCTAGCTTTATATTCTTCTCTACTCTTATCTATACCTTTAGCTTTTACTCTAGGTTACTATCTAGGGTTAAGCTATTTAATATAGTATTATTAATAGGTTAAATCTTCTTATCCTTTATTTTATATAATATATTAATATCTTCTATTAGTAATATAGATATTATCTATATAGGTGTATAGTAATAATAAGAAAGGTTAGACAATTAGTATAGAAACTTTAATTCCTTTTTAATATACTAATTTATACTTTCTCCTAGATACTTTCTTCTTTACTGCTTTCTTCTTAGATCTATAAATATAATACTAATAGTTAATACTATAACTATTATATCTTTTAGTATATCTAGTATTTATAATTACTTTATAGATATTATTAAGCTTAGAGAAACCCTCTTTTTAGATTATAGTTCTTAGAATTTTATTAAAAATTAATCTAAATTCTTTAAAAATAGTAATAACTTTCTTATCTAGCTCTATTTATTACTTAACTTTCTCTAATAGGTTATATAAGCTCTTAAATGCTTATTAAATCACTTTAATATCCTAATATACCTTTATACTATTTAATATTATATCTAACTCTTTTTTATCTTTAACTTTATTAACTTACTAATTATCTCCTATAAATTCTAAGCCTACTACTATATTAGATCTATTAGTAGTAGCCTCTATTTCCCCACTTCTATAAGAGATATAAGAGTATATTAATATTATAAAAATATAAAGCAGTCTATCTTAGTAATAATTTCTAGAAAGTAAGTAGTTAAGTCTCCTATATAGAATAATAATAGAATATTAATCTTAATCTTTCTAGACTAAAGGACTCTAATAATTTAGTTCTATATATAATTTAAGGTTATTTTAGTCTTTAAAATAAAAGGAGCTTCTAGTATTAAGTTCTTATTATAGATATTTTCTAGAAAGATAAAGAAGCTAATATCTTAAATTATATTACCTCTAATATAGATATTATCTATAATTATATCTATAAATTAGATTCTCTACTACTTATTAGTAATTTTATAGATTTCTATATTAGTTCTAACTATATTACTCTATAAGCCTAAATATCTAATATATTCTTTACTAATAAGATTAATTACTAAGCTACTATTAATAATTCCCTTAATTAGTATATTTATAAAGCTATAAAGGGTAATTATAATCTACTAATAGATTATAATAAAATCTAGAATAGTAATATACCTTAATAGTAAAAGAAATATAGAATTCTATTTCTCTATTATAGTGCCTATTTTAAAAACAGAATTAATTATATAGTAGTTAAACTATACTTACTTAGTCTATAAATTCTTAGATAAGACTATAGAAATAGTAGCTAAAGTTACTTAGCTTTTAAAACAGTTTTTACTATTATTTTACTAGTCTATTTACTCTTATAGCTTCTTATTTCTAGCTTCTATATTATTAAATTAATCTAGAAGTATAATATTAGCAGAAATAAAGATCTCCTATACCTTTAAATTATATCTATTCTTATACTTATTAATTATTACTTTAGTAATATTATAAACTGTTCTATTCTAGTCTAGCTAGTTTTAATAAAGAAAGACTTTAGAAATAGCTACCTTTCTATTTACTCTCTTACTATATAGGTCCAGTATAAGTATATAGCTAGTCTATAAATTGCTATATTAAATCTAAGGCTTATTTTGCTCTTCTTATCTCTATTATTTAATTAGCTCTTTTAGAATATCCTATAATACTATATTATTAATATCTTCTTTATTATCTAGAAGTTTAGTAACTTACTAGATAATTTAAATTAGGGGATCTTAGACTATAAGTAGGTTTACTATTTAAAAGGCTTATTAAATATAAGTGTTATAAGGTTCTAAGTAATAGCTTCTAGCCTTTATCTATTTTATAGCAGCAATATCTTTAACTAGATTAATATACTAGTTTCTAGGCTTAAAGCTAAAGAATATTATATTAATAAAGTTATATAACTATATTATATCCTTTTCTTAATCTATAAAGCTAATAAATTACTTAGAATATAGTTTATTATAACTAATAACTTATATAATCTCTTCTATTAGTTTTAGCTACTACTTCTCTACTATTCTACTAGCAGCTACTATATAGTTTATAAAGCTGTTTTTATTAATAAGAATATACCTTAAAATTATCTAGCTATCTATTCTCCTAGCTATATAGCCTTTATTAATAATACCTGCTTTAACTTAGATATTAGAATTAAGGGTGCTAATAAAGTAGAAAGATACTATATAGTAGCAAACTTCCCTCTAGCTAGCTTTAAGGTACTTAATATAGCTAATAATAATATAGGCTACTACTCTATAAAACTAGCAGTATCTAAAAGCCTAAAAAGATATATATTACTATAGTTTCTCTTACTAAAAGCCTCTATAGTCTCCTCTTTCTCTACCTCTTTTAAACTCTTAATATTATTAATAGCTACTTTAGTAGTTACTATAACTAGCTTATAGATAGTAGTACTACTATTACTAATATTAAGTCTATATATTATTCTAAGATTATTATTTATAAGATTTAGTAGCTTCTATAATATTTAAGTTAAAAGTGTTATCTCCTTAGCTAGTAACTCTCTTAATAAGGTTTAAAATATCTATTTTATAGTTAGCTCTATTAATATTAAGAGTCCTAAAGTTCTCTATAAGAGAGTTAATAATTAAGCTTATAGTTTATACTATAAAAGGTTCTTTAGTCTTAGCTTTCTATCTTATTAGAATTATCTTTATAGAGACTTAAAATAGAGTTATTAGTTTAGACTTAATAAGGCCTAATAGTTACTAAGGTTTCTATTAAGCAGTAAACTATTTAATTAGAGTATCTTTAACTATAATCTATTACTTTAAAATAACTTTAATAGGTTAGTAATTAAGACTTTAAGCTATAGCTCTTATTACTCTCTCTAAAAAATAGTAATAAGTAATATAAATAAGTTTAATATCTATAAGTTCTAGATCTCTATATAGAATAGCCCTCTATTAAAGCTAGTAAATAGTAGTAATTAATACTATAACTTATAAAGAGTTACTATCCTTAATATAAGAGCCTATAACTAGGTTTTAAAGATCCTTATTAAAGTTCTATTAATATTTTAGATCTATAAATCTAAATTAGTAAAGAAGCTTTTTCTTAGCTTCTTTCTAGGTCTTAGCTTTATTAATATAAAATTATACTATATCTTAATAGTTACTAAAGCTATATATATAGACCTTATTCTTTATATTCCTATTAGTTTTATAGTAAAGCTTAGAAAGGCTCTTATAGTTTATAATAAAGTCTAAGATATTAGTTTTAATAAACTTAGATATACTAGTAGAGTAGAGAGTTATTATAGCTATAATAGAGTATCTTATTAAAAGGTTAGCTAGAACTATAATATCTTAATTAGTATATATTCCCTTAAATAAATAATAAAAACTAGGAGATATTACCCCTATTTCTAGAAAGAGATTTACAGATCTATCTATACTATCTTTAGAAGCTAGCTATCCTATAGCTTATAGTTATACTTTATTAAATAAAATTTCTATAAATCTTTTTTCAGGCTGCTTTTTCTTATTAAAAGAGGATCTAGTATCTAAGTTATCTAAATAAGAAGAAGATATAATACTTATAGGCCTATAAATATTAGATTTATTATTATATAGTTAAAATAATAAAGCTTTTAAAGCAGTAAAGTGAATTTATTATTATAATATCTTTTAAATAGAAAGATAAAGTAGGTAATTATAACTCCTTTAAATAATAAAAAAGGAAAAATAATATAAACTAAATAAATATAGAAAGGTCTCTTAACCTTAATCTTACTACTCTAAGCTTTTATAGATCTACTTTAAGTCTTATTACTTAATATAAAAGGGTCTCTCTAATAATACTCCTATCTTAGAAGACTTTACAGCTTTACTATATTAAAATATCTTAAATATTAATATTCTTTGCTCTTAGTACTTAAGACTATACTAGTAAGAAGTTTATTAATATTTATTTACTAATCTAGTTAATCTTACTATACTTATTAGCTTAGTAAGACTACTAATTACTATATTAGTCTTAAATATAGCTATCTTACCTACTCTAGCTATAACTTACTAGTTAAATAATAGTAGTGTTAAAAGTATATAAGGGAGGAGAAAAGGGAGTATATTTACTAAAGCCTGCTAATAGTATATAAAAGGAAGTATATTAGGGTCTTAATTATTCCCACCTTAATTCTAAGAGAATATATAGCTATTACTATTCTTATAAACTAAGATAGACCTATAAATATCTTTCTCTATCTTTCTATATTAGCTATTAATTATATTATTATTCTTTATTATTTATAGATTTTTTAGGCATATTATTATATTTAAAGTGGATTAGTTATATATATATATATATTAATAGTAGGGATATATAGATATAATAAAGGCACTCTACTCTCTGAGAAGCCTTTAAAGGCTATTAAAAAGAGTAAAAGAATCTACTTCTAGGCACTATTAATAAGAGCTAGAGCTATAAGGGCTAGAAAGGATAGTAAATAATATAACTCCACCTATAAATAGGCTAGAATAATAAAAATAGGCTTAAAAGATATATAAAGTAATTTGCAGATCTAATTAAAAGAGATTACTAAAAATAAGCATAAATTTGCTGAGAAAATCCTGAAAAACTTAAGAATTAAGTATTAAGATATTAATAATAATAATATTAAGTCCTCCTCTCTTCTATGCTCTTCCTCTCTCCTTAACTATAGTTCTTCTATAATAGACCTATATTCTAAGAGGGCTCTCTTAGAAATTACACTGCTAAGTTCTACTTATCCTATTCTAGTAGTTATATACTATATCTTAGTATAGAATATTAAAGGCAATATAAATAATAATCTACTATATAGTAGAGATAAGCCTAAATATAAAAAGAGCTATAAATAGAGTTAGATTCTCTATTCTTATAACTACTCTAGCTTTATTTATAAAATTACTATATTAACTATAGCTACGAATACTCTTATTATTATTCTAGCTTATTTAGTGATTAAGGCTCTATATAGTATCTATATATTCTTTATAAACTTATTTACTATAATAATTAGTAATAAAGATTATACCTATTTTAGTATATATATTATTACCTAGGAGTTAAAGCTAAATACTTTAGAATAGCTAAGTAAACTATAGTTTCTTAGCTATAGTAATCTTATACTTTATTAGGAGTTTGCTTAACTAGAGATAGATTTTAAGAGTAATAAGAAATATAAACCCTTTAACTAAGTAAAACTTAAGGAAATTATTAAAAGGATTAGAGAGAAGGTTATATCTAGTTTTATAGAGAATATTAATAATATTCTAGCCTTATATCTATTCTTTATAGTTTCTAGAAGTATTACTTAGAATTATATAAGCTAGTAAGAATAATAGTTAAATAAAGTAAGCTTTTCTATAAAGAATAGTGAAACTATTTATTTTAAGATTAAATATAGGGTAATATATTAAATACTTATTATATAGAATAAAGTTTACTAAATCTACTCTACTTCTATAAACTAAGCTATAGCTATACTAGTTTATATTCTAACTTAGCTTAAATTACCTTACTTTATACTCCTTTCTAGAATAATTATTATAGATAGCCTACTAGATTTAATATTTTCTCTATCTCTAATTAAAGGTTTTTAGAAATAGAAGGTAAATAGTAAGTATAATAATAATATAAAGTGGGATAATATTATAGAGTTATAGATAAAGCTTTAGTAATATAAAAATTAGCTTTAAGTAGGTGCTTTAGTAAATAAGATATAAGAGATTACTAATATACTTTAATCCTACTTTTAGAGAGAAAGTTTAACTATATTCTTAGATAAACTAGTTTTAGTTAAGCTATTATTAAAGATAGAGTTTAAGGAATACCTAATTAATAAAAAGTTCTATACTGTACTTACTAAGCTTATATAATATTAATATAGAGGTTATAAAGAAGATATAGATAGCTCTTAATAGAGACTAAGATATTAATTCCAGAGCTCTTAAAAATATCCTCTTTAGTAATCTAGGTTTCTATAATATTACCTTAGCTATATAGTTTCCTAAATATATATTAGTTCTTATAAAAGGTATTAGAGTTATAACTATATCTAGTAGAATATTTTCTAGTATTAGGAAACTCTTAGAGCTATAAAGTTACTTAGACTTAATTCTAGAAAATACTAAGCTATATATTAGCACTATTATCTAAGAGTATTCCTAACTATAATCCTTAAAGTATATTTTCTAATAGGTATAAAGAGATATATAGTAATAGTATAGATTCTTAGAGTAGATATAGTAAACCTAAAAATATTATTATTCTAACTAACCTTTTTATAACTACTAGATAGATAAAGTAATAAATAGAGAATAAGTTATATAAGGGTTTTTACTAATCTATGCTTATCTATAAAGACTTATCTAAGTTAAGGTAGCAGGAGGCTATAGATTAGCTTAGTAAATTTTAAAAAGAGAATAGAATATTTAAGATATTTTCTAAGATATTAATAAGTATATATAAGCTATATAGCACTAGCCTAAACTTTCTTAAGATTACTAACTATAATAGAGCTTTTAGCTAAAAAATATAGAAATTATAAAAAGGAGAGAAAAGGTTTATAGCTTTAAAGATTACTAAATAAATATTGCTTTTTTAACTTTATATATTAGATAACTATTAGATTTTTCTACTATTTATAAGTAAAGTATTAATATAGTTTAGACTATAAGGATAAGTTCATTAGCTAGTATGCTTTAGTAAAAGTAGAGGGATTATAACTATAATTATTAGTATCTTTTTTATTAATTAGTATCTAAGCAGTTCCCTCCTAAAGAGAGACTTTTATAATTTATTAGCCAAACTTATAGCAGATAGTCTTATAAAGGCATTTTTATAATAGTTTTATAAGAGATTTATTATATAGTTAGGCCTTATTAATAAGTTAACTATAATTATAGAGAAGAGTAATAAGATACTATTAGTAATACTATACCTAGATTAGGGTAAACCTAGTGTTTTACTATTAAGTTATTATAATAAGGAGTATTACTATAAAGCCTTAGGTAAAGAAGTTTATAACCTATTAGGTTAAGGAACCTAGGCTCTGCTACTATAAGTTAAATAATTGCTATCTAAATAACTTTATAATATACTAGGGATAATAATAGAGGATAATACTAAAGAGATAACTATATTTTATAACTAACCTTATTAAGAACCTTAAGAGAGAGCTTAAGTAAGTTATAGTTACTAATATTAGAGGTGGTCTAATAGGATCTAATACTATAGATAATTACCTATCTATATTACCTAATAGGTTAGATCCTAGATATATTAAATAGCCTGGTGCTAGAATAACTATAATCTAGCTAGGTAAGCTGTTATATAATTTCTAATATTATATAATCTGGTTTTATTAACTGCCTATATTGTTTCTTTATACTAACTACTCTCTAGATATCTCTCTTTTTAATATATATATCTCTATATAACCCCTCTCTTAACTATACTAGTGTTTTGGGAAACTAATACTAATTAGTGGTTAACTTCACTATTATACTATCTATAATTATAATAAATAACCTCCCTATTATATTATTTATAATTATAGATTAGTAAGGTTATATAAATAAATAAAGAGACGTTTTCTTTATCTTAATAATCCTACTTCTTAGGTTACTAATAGAGACTTTAGATTTAGTAGCTAAGGGTATAGCCTCTACTTCTATTTTCTAAACCTCTATTTAATAATTATTTACTAATTAGATAGTTCTAGGCCTCCTCTTATTTAGATTATTATATTAATAGAGAGACTAGCTTTAACTACTAAGTGTTTAGCCTCTATAGTTAATCTATAATCTATAAAGTTATTGCTAATATTATAGATAAAGTTTTAGATTTCTCACTATTATTAATAACTATAGATTACTCTATAGTAACTTTACCTTTACTATTTCATTTAATAACTATAATTCTTTATTATATAGTAAATATATATATCTTTCTCTTTATATCTACTCTATTCTAGTACCTTCTGCTTTTCATAACTTTGCTAAACCTCTATATCTCCTACTCTATAATAACTTATATTATTAATAATTTTACTATCTTTTAGAGTCTCTAATAGTCTCTAAAACCCTTATCTCTTCCTATTTAAGTTTAAATTACTAGTCTTACTAAGTTTAACCTTCTATAAGCTCTTTTAGTGAATTTAATATACTATCTTCCCTCTCCTTCTTCCTTCTCCTTTATTACTAAAACCCTTTACCTTAATAATAGCTATAATCTATTAATTAGTAATAAGCCCTAACTATATACTATAGAAGAGTAGTAGTAAGCCCTTAGTAACTAGCTAAAGTATCTTACTAGCTAAAGTTAAAAATTATAATAAGATTATATTAATTATATAATTTTTAGCCTATTTTAAGTATTTAGAATATTATAGCCTTACCTTTAGCAGTAACTACCTAATTTAGTTTATTTATAACTACCTAAGCAAAAACTACCTAGATTAGTTAATAATATTATTTTAACTCTAAATTTTCCTTCTTTTTCTTCTATCTCTCTTATCTTAACTAAATAACCTAAGGATTTTCTTATAAGGGTTAATAAGAAGTATAAATAAGAAGAAGAGATAATCCCCTTATTAAGGCGTTCCCTCTAAGGGTTAATAAGATTAAAAGATATAATAATAAACCTCTTTTATATCTAATAGCTTCTCCTCTCTCTAATAAACCCCTCTTAAGTTTATTTCTCTTATAGAAAGCTCTTTTTAGGAAGTAAGTATTATTATTTTCTTTTTAGGAAGTGCTTTTATAAAGAAAGCCTAACTTAGAATGCTCTATCTAAGAAAAGGAAACACTAAATTTATATAAAAGTATAGATAAATAAAAGTTACTTAATAAATAGATTAATACCTAAAGCTGTAACTTAGAAAAGATATCTATATTTAAAGTATAGTTATAAGTTTAATATTTAAACTTTTTTACTTATTAAAGAGTATAGATAACTATAAGTTATTTAATATATAGATTAATACCTAAAGCTATAGCTTAGAAAAGGTATCTATATATAAGATAGTAATATAAGTTTAATACTTAAATTCTTCTATAGGTAATTACTATTTCTCCTTTTTACTATATCTAAAGATACCTCCCCTGTCTTTCCTGCTTAAGCCTAGTGTTACTCTATTATTCCTATTTCTTATAATTTTAAGACTATTGTTAACCCTAATATATATAGTAAAATTAATACTAAAGAGACTAACCTAGTAAAGATTATAAGCTATATTATCTATAATATTACAAAGTATACTAAGTAGTATATCTATAGCCTATAACTATAGGCCTACTTTAAGGAAGACTTCTAGAATATTATTAAAGTTTTTAACTATATAGACTTACTTACTACTAAGGCTCTTTATAAAGCTCTTATTACTAATAGAGTATTTATTACTATTAACTCTAACTAGATAAAGGATAACCTCACTAATATTATTAAATAATTATCTTACTATTTCTAGACTAGTAATAACTTTACTAGAGTTAAAGTGTAATACCCTTTATTTATTAGAAAGTATATCTAAGATCCTAAATTCTTTACTAAAATTACTAAAGATATTAATAACCCCGTTTTAACCCCTACTATCTCTATATAAGCCTTAATAGTGTCTGTTTATCTTACTTACTAGAGCTATTACTAAATCTCTCTATATATTTGCTCTAGTTTTAAGACCCAATCCTTTCTAGAGTGTTTAAAATACCTTATAAGCCTATTTTAAGTAAACTTAGAAACCTCCTCTATATATCTAAATACTGCTACCTAAGAAAGCACCTTTCTTATACTAACTTACTAATCTTATAGAGTTTTATAATAATAAGGAGCTTAAGTATAGTAGTGGTAAGATAGATAGTTTAGAGTTTAAATTGCTTATTTTTAAAAACTATTATGCTTAAGCTAGTATTTCTCTATAATAATATACTAAGGCCTTCTCTCTAATATTAAAGGGTAATAGCCTCTAGCCACTACATAGTGATTTTACCTGCTTTATAACAGACCTTCTAACTCCACGCCGCGCCTCCTGACAATACATATAGCCTTCAGTCACGTGATTATAACTATCCTAACCACAGCCACACTTATATATACCTATCTTACTAGATAGCCTTATAATCCTTAACTTCATAGTTTAATAATAATATCTATTAACTTATCCTCTCACCTATCACCTATGCTGCTAATACTATCTCTATTACTGCTTTGTCCGCTAGCTTTACTATTATTAGTAATACTCTCTCTGTTAGTTAGTATAAGCTATACTCACTAATTCCTAAAGGGCTACCTCTGCCTTAGTATTATAGAGGGTCTATTTAAAGAAGGGCTACTCTATAAAGTGCCTAATAACCTGTCTAACCTCTGCTACTAAGTCTGCTTACTTATATAGAATAAGTCAGTATATCTATAAGTCCCTTATAGGGGTGTTAATAAGAGCTCTTTAAAGGGCTATGCTAATAATATGCTCTTAGTGTTATATAGGCTGCTTAATAAAACAGAAAGCCTTATTAATAGTATTAATACTAAACTATTATATAATATTTTATATATTATTAATATTAATAGGTACGCCTTATATATAGCTAGTATATTAATATACTAGGTCTGATACTAATATCTTAGAGGACTTATTATAGGTTAATAAGAATAAGAAAGAGAGATAGGCATAAAGCCCTGCTTATAGAGCTTTTTATACTTCTAGCTATAAGAACCTCTTAGAAGGTTAAGGAGTTATCTCTTATATGCGCAGCACCTTACTAAAAGGTTTACCTTTTAGGCGTTTTTCACAGCACCTTACTAGAAGGTTTAGTAAAAGCGTTCCCAGACTATAAGAGCCTTAGTAGCCTACTTAGCCCTAATATAATCAGCCCTATTATATATAGCATAGCGTTACCTATACTATTACTGTTCCACTAGTCTATTTAGCTAGAATATATATCTGACTTTATATAAGGGTTTGCTTACTAGTAGAAATATATAGAGTTCCTATATTATTATTCTTAACTAGTAGAGAGCATAGGTTAAAGTGTCTCTATAGTGTTTCCCGAATTATGCCTATAAACTGGGTAAATTTATTATAGTCTTTTTTGCGGGGGGCTGCGTCATAACTATAAACTTAATTAAAGGGTAATACTTAGTAATCTAGAAATTCTATTAAATACCCTCTTTACTATTAGACCTATACTTAGTAAGGAATATAATACTAGTAATATACTCTTATAATATAAAATCTATAATATCTACTAGGAAGTTTATAAGTATAAACTAGCTTTCTATAAACACTCTATAAACCTTTAGGATCTATATAATACTCTTTATTTATCTATTATTACTATTTCCTGCTTTAACTAAATCCTTATTATCTAATTTATAGCTTCTAAAGACTCTATTAAGTTTAAGATAATATATATAGATTAATATTTCTAAAATAGTAACTAATAGTATAATTTCTACTAAAACTAGCTAAATTAATAAGAAACTCCTCTATATTATTAATTAATATATAATAACTACTATAATAGCTCTAGATATTACTAGATTTACTATAAGCTTAATTATTATATATAGAATTACTTAGCTAATAAATATATAAGCTTAAGTCTATAGAGGGTAATTAGAATCTATTAATAGTTAATGATAAAGTCTAGAGTAGGAAACTATTTTAGTAGTTTCCTCCTACTTTATAAAGTTTTTCCCTTTTATGAAAAAGAAGGTGCTATTATTAAACCTAGAATATTATAAATACTAAATTATTAAACCTCCTATAATATCTAGTTTAGTAGCTAGTAAGTATCTTTTTAAAGAGTAGTATACTCTCTATTAAATATACTTTATATTATAACTTTATCTAGCTAAACCTTATAGCCTTTAGTATTCTTATACTTATTATTACTAGATAGATAGGGTTTTATTATAGTTAAGTAATACTAGTTAGTAGTGACTTTAATAACCTTATCTAATCTATCCTTAAGAAACTTTAATAATAGTAACTATACTATAAGTAATATAGTGTTACTTAGTTTTTATATAAAAAACTAGGACGTTATTATTATAGAAGTATTAAGTAAGAAGTGCTGCCTTAGGTATTAAATAATATTACTAATAAATAAGAGAGTAGTTAAGTTATAGAAACATATAAATCCTTAGCCTAGAAGATATATATTCTATTTAAGAAACCTAGTTTATATAATAAAGATACCTACTATAAGCTCCTTTTTTCTAAGTATTTATAAGATAAACCTTTAGCTATAGTAGGGTATTACCTAAACTTTAACTATACCTAGATAGTATATAAGATTATTAATACTTTTTAGAATAATTAAGATATTACTAGTAGTACTATTAGATATTTAGTAGGTAATTAGAACTATATTATCTTTAGTTAGTAAGTATATTAATAGTATATAAGAATTAGAAAGATACTCTATTATATAGAAGCTTTAAGATAGTTAGCCTTTTCATAATAAGTATTAACTTTTCTCTAAGCTTATAGTATCTCTTGCTGTTAACTTACTAGAGGGTAGTATCTTAATACTTAAGTCTAAGGTGTCTATATCTATTTTAGTTAAAAAAACTCTAAGTAAATAAACTTCTTTGCTAACTTATACTATAGAGCCTCTTTTTATCTAATATAAAGAAAGTAGCTATAATAAAACTAAGAATAGTATTACTAACTAAACTGCTGCTAAAGTAAATAAGAGGTGCTAATAACTATCTCTAGCTAGAGATATATAAATTTTTTAACTATAATCTAAATAAAATATTAGTATTTATATATTAGAAGCTAACTAGATACTACTTAGATACTAAATAGTAGATATATCTTGTTTTTACTACCTTAGTATATATTATAATATAAATATTATATAGCTAGGTATACTATTTATACTTAGTATAGGACTTAGAAATATCTAAGCTTACTAAGTACTTACCCTTTTCTTTTATAGATAGTTATATACTATACCTTAGTATAGAATATTAAAAGTAACTTAAATAACTATCTATTATATAGTAGAGATAAGCCTAAATATATAAAGAGCTATAAATAGAGTTAGATTTCCTATCCTTATAACTACTCTAGCCTTATTATAGCTACTAATACTCTTATTATTATTCTAGCTTATCTAGAGATTAAGGTTCTATATAGCACCTAAGTATTCTTTATAGACTTATTTACTATAATAACTTATTCTTTCTAGACTTAGTATATATATTATTACTTAGAAGTTAAAGCTAAATACTTTAGAATAGCTAAGTAATCTATAGTTTCTTAGCTATAGTAATCTTATACTCTAATAGGGGTATAACTAACTAGAAATAGATTTTAATAGTGATAAGAAATATAAACCCTTTAACTAAATAGAACTTGAGAATATTATTAAAAAGATTAGAAAGAAGATTATATTTAGTTTTATAGAGAATATTAATAGTATTTCTGCTTAATATCTATTCTTTATAGTATTAAGAAATACTATTTAGTATTATAGTAGCTAGTAAGAATAATAGCCTACTTTACTATATAATTTAATTAATACTAATTTCTAAGATAGAAGGTAAATAGTAAGTATAATAATAATATAGAGTGTAATAAGATTATAGAGTTATAAATAACGCTTTAATAGTATAATAATTAGCTTTAAGTAGGTATATTAGTAAATAAGATATAAGAGATTACTAATATACTCTAATTCTATTTTAAAAGAAATAACTTAACTATATTCTTAGATAAAATTGTTTTAGTTTGCTATAGTTAAAGAAAGGCTTTATATTATACTTACTAAGCTTATATATAATACTAGTATAGACGTTATAAAGAAGGTATAGCTAGCTTTTAATAGAGACTAAGATATTAATTCTAGAGCTCTTAAAAATATCCTCTTTAGTAATCTAGGTTTCTATAATATTACCTTAGCTATATAGTTTCCTAAATATATATTAGTTCTTATAAAAGGTATTAGGGTTATAACTATATCTAGTAGATTACTTTCTAGTATTAGGAAACTCTTAGAGCTACAGAGTTACTTAGACCTAAACCTAAAAAATATAAAGCTATATATTAGTACTATTATCTAAGACTGCTCCTAACTATAATAGTTAAAGTATATTCTCTAATAGGTAAAAAATAATAGAGAGGTATATAGTAATAGTATAGGTTCTTAGAGTAGATATAGTAAACCTAGAAATATTATTATTCTAACTAACCTTTCTATAACTAGAAGTAGTAAATAGAGAATAAGTTATATAAGGGCTTTTACTAATCTATATTTATTTATAAAAAGTTATCTAAGTTAAGGTAAAAAGAGGCTATAGATTAGCTTAGTAAATTTTAAGAGGAGAAGAGGATATTTAAGATATTTTCTAAGATATTAATAAGTATATATAAGCTATATAGTACTAGCCTTAACTCTCTTAAGGTTACTAACTACTTAGTACTATATTTTATTATTAGTAACTACTCTAAACTTAAGTAAGTAGTAGCTTATATTAATAAAAGAGGCTAGCCCCTTTTTATAAAGATATTTTATCTATAATCTTTAGACTAGGCTAGTAATACTATTATAGTAGAAAAGTAAGATAGATATAGAGAATAATTTAGTAAAAACAGGGTTTTAACTTAAGTTATAAAGCTTACTAAGATAACTACTTAGACTTATAGTAATAGAGCCTTTAGACTAGAATATAGAAATTATAAAAAGTATAGGTTAATTATAATATAAATCTTTTAAAGTAATCTAAGTATAAGATATACTAGTTATCTTTATACTTAAATTTAAGCTATATATTATATAGTGCTAGGTTTAGAAGAACCTTATAAAGATAGTTACTAAGCCTCTATATAAATCTATATCTAAAGGTAGAGAAAGAAAATAGTTTTCTAAGACTAATAATTTAGATATTATATATCTCCTTAATTATGTAAGAGATCTATAGTTATTTTAATATAAAGAACTTAAATAGAAAATATATAATATAGACTTATATAAAATACTTTATAGTTTAATTTAGTGACTTTCTATAATAAATATAGTATAATCTATAATTCTTAAAATACCTCTTATCTCTTAATAGAAAAGTAGTTCTATATATAATATAACCTAATCTAATACTTCTTTCTTAAATACTAGGGAGCTTATATAGGAAACTAGCTATTATTAGGTATATCTTTAAGAGGTTCTGCCTCTACTAAATACTTAGCTAAAGTTAACTTATCTATATTCTTTCCTAAGTTCTTTATAGAGAGAGTGGGTGATTAGCTATTATTAGCTAGATTAGTAATAAACTTAGTGTTAGAAAGTAGTATAGTAAATATAAGCTTATTAGTATTAAATAGAGATTATAAGCTATCTTTATCTTTAGTTTAAGAAAGGGTTTTAACTATTTCTAAATCTAGTAGGTACTAAATTATATTAGTTAATTAAGTAGTAATAATAGTAAGGTTATAGATCTATATCTTTAATTAGGAATATTATTACTAAAGCTAGTACTACTTTTATCTTTAGTCTGCTAGGTCTAACTAGTAATAGGGAGAAGGGGCTAAATACTAAGCAGTTTTTATTACTTTATAATAGAGTCTATACCTCTTACTAAGCCTTTTTAATTAATAAAGAAGTCTCTAAACTGCTAGATCTAGGAAATATAGATACCTAATCTATATTAATTATCTTAATTAAAGGTATAAAGATTAATAAGTTAGTTAGATCTAACTCTATAAATAGAGAACCTTTATTATAGAAACTATAAAGGTAGCTAGTTATATACCTCTTTTTACTATATTACTAAAATAGAGTTTTATTAGCCTTATATTCTTTATATTTATTTTTTAGATATAGCTTATAACTAGTATATATTATATAGATATAATTTAGATACTATCTAGTTATTAAATAACTTACTTTATTAATAGTAAACCTTAACTAAATCTTAAAAACTGCTAATAAGTTTTAATTAACTTTTAATACTAAAGTAGATATTAAGTATATCTTAATATTAATATAACTATAGAAAGTACTAAATAGTGGTGTTATTATAAAGAATAGAGAAACTAGATTATATTTACTTTTCTCTTTATAGATACTAAAGGTAAAGATTAATTAGTATAAGATTATATAGCCTATTTTTAAATACTTATAAACTAATACCTTTATCTATTATCTATACTAGCTACCTATACTCTAGGTTTTCTATATTTTTATCTTTTATTATATAAGATATATATTAGAAATAAGGTAAGAATATAACTAAGATCTAAATATCTAACTCTAGTCTATTAGAGTTAGCTAATAGGTAAATAAACTAGCTAATTTCTATAACTAGATAATTATTAAGTATCTTTTATAAGAGGTAGGGAATGTTAGTAGTGATTTAGTCTAGCTAATAAACCAGAATTTAAATCTTAGCTATTTAGTTCTAAAACTAAAAAGATTAGGAATTTCTATCTAAGAACTATATATTAACTAGCTTATCTATTATAGTTATTTAAAGGGAGATAGTCTAATTACTTAGTAGGGATATCACCTTAATTAGGGCCTCTGGCCACTGCATAGTGATTTTACCTGCTTTATAACAGACCTTCTAACTCCACGCCGCGCCTCCTGACAATACATATAGCTTTTGGTCACGTGATCCTATCCTAATTATAGCTGCACTTATATATACCTATCTATAGCCTTATAATCCTTAACTTTGCAGTTTAATAATAATATCTGTTAACTTATTCTCTTGCCTATTACCTATACTACTAATACTATCTCTATTACTGCTTTATCTACTAGTCCCCTTATTTAATTAGGCTAGCTAATGCCTTTATAGCTATGCTATTATCAGCAATACTCTCTCTGTTTCATAGTTAGTATAAGCTGTACTTACTGATCCCTATAGGGCTGCCTTAACCTTAGTATTATAGAGAGCCTGTTTAAAGAAGGGCTAATATATAGAGTATATAATAATCTAATTAACTTCTAATACTATATTTACTTATTTATATATAATATTATTATATATCTAGTTATCTCCTATAGGGGTATTAATAAGGGCTCTTCTAAGAGCTATGCTAATAATATACTATTAGTATTATCTAGGCTGCTTAATAAAATAGAGTATTTTATTAATTATATTAATATTAAAATCTTATATAATCTTTTATATATTATTAATATTAATAGGTATGCCTTATATATAGCTAGTATATTAATATACTAGGTTTAGTGCTAATATCTTAGAGGACTTATTATAGGTTATAAGATAAGGATAAGGAAGAGAGATAGGTATAAAGCCCTGCTTATAGAGCTTTTTATGCTTCTAGCTATGAGAACCTCTTAGGAGGTTAAGGAGTTATCTCTTATATATATAGCACCTTACTAAAAGGTTAATCTTTAGGTGAGGAGTTATTAGATATCTTATATAGTAGTATTTACCTTACTAGAAGGTTTACCTTTTAGGTGTTTTTTCCAGGCTATAAGAGCCTTAGTGGCCTATTTAGCCCTGATATAATTAGTTCTATTATATATAGTATAGTGTTGCTTATGCTATTACTATTCTGCTAGTCTATTTAGCTAGAGTATATATCTAACTTTGTGATATTTAGAGGGTTTGCTTACTAATAGGAATATATTAGGTTTCTGTATTATTATCCTTAACTAGTAGAGGGTATAGGTTAAAGTGCCTCTATAGTGTTTCCTAAATTGTGCCTATAAACTAGGTGAATTTATTATAGTCTTTTTTGTGGGGGGCTGCGTCGTAACTATAAGCTCAATCACCTTAATTAGCTAAAGTTTTAAGAATTTATTTTTTATTGCTATATTAAAAGAGAAACTATAATAGTAAAACCTATAATATATTAAGCTAAGAAAGGAAATACCTTCTTAAATAAATATAAACACTATTACTCACTATTAGATCTTACTCTAAGTAATTAGTTTTAGTTAATTCTACTATAAGTAGGTTTAGTAATTTATAAATTCTTTAAGCTATTTAGTATATTACTAAATATATCTTATAGTTACTAAGCTAGTTAAAGTGATAGATAGTTAAGGAATTATAAATTATAGATATTACTCACTAAAAGGGGTGTAAAAACTTAGCAGGCTCTATGCTTATTTTCTTTAGAAATCTGCTAAGATTATTAAATATAGATTAGAGTTAGACCATTAAGTTATTTAGTTATTAGTAATCTTAGATATTACTAATCTAAGTAGGTTTAATAACTTATGCTAATTACTTTATAGAGAACTAAATATAATTTAAAGTTAGAGCTTAGAGTTAGATAGCTATTAGTAATCTTAGATATTTTTAGACTAAGTAGGTCTATAAACTTTATAGTATCTATACTCTTTTCTTTTACTTAATAATTATAATAGAAGTAGTAGTATTAGATTAGTAAATATTATAACTTTACTAAGCTAATAAGAGTAATAAGATAATAATTATATTAATAAGGATATATTAAAGCTTATAAGACTTAAGTAAATAGTCCTAGAGCCTCTTTTACTATATAATTAAAGTTTAATATTATAGCTTAAGATATAGCTAGAGTATTATAAGTCTTAAGTAGATATAATCTATGCTCACTCTATAATTATTAATAGGTAAATATTAAAATTATTTATATATAATATAACTTAGATTAATATATTACTTAGCTATATCTAACCTAATAACTCTATAAGCTATTTATAATACCTCCTTAAAGAGGATATTATAGACCTAGCAAAGCTTACTAAGCCTAAAATTTTCTAAAAGCAGAGTAGCAGATGCTAGTAAGCTGAAGTTTTATAGTATTAGTATTACTACCTAAAACTATAATGCCCACCCTACTTATTACTAATTTCTAATTTACTACCTAGTAGTTAGAACTTATTAAAGATACTATAACTAGTTCTAAAGTAGACTAGCTCTAACTCTATAGTACTACTCTAATACTAGTTAGTAGCATAGATATTTATGAGAAACTCTATAATATTCTTTATAAGCAGGATAACTAGTATTACTAGAATGTCTTAGACTCTATAGTGTAGATATAGTGTAAGCTGGTTTTCTGGGATATTTAACTAGGTATTATTAAGGTATTTCATAATAATATATATAATAAATCTATAATAAAAATTGCACACTGCTAGGTTTATTATTAATAACTTTCTCCTAGTTAGCTTTAGGATATTATATAGCTCTTTTTCTAATCTCTCTATAAGTCTATATTAATAGAGATATTATAAGCTAACTAAGTATATTTTTCCTGTGTAGTATGCTTTCTCTATAGTTTAGGTATAATGTTTCCTATCTATAATAACTGTCTTAAGTTATTAGAGAAGAGTTATCTCCTATATATATATAGAGTAAATAACTTTATAATTAGATATATCCACGCCTATTTTAATAAGCTTATAGATTTATCTCTACTTAAGAAGTAGCTTATTAAAGTCTATACCCTATATAGATAGATTATATAGCTAACTATTAATATTAATAAGGAGATAAATAGCTATTACTAAAAGCTAAAGAAAGAATATATTACTATATTTTCTAATAATATCTAAGGATTAGCTACCTAAGTTCTACTATATCTCCTAGTAGAAGAGCAAGAATAAATATATATATATTTTATTAAACTATAATAACCCCTTTTTAGTAACCTTTTATTTATCCTATTTATTAACCCCCTCTAGCTAAGGTAAGTACTTTAATAGTTAAAGCTAAATAATAATCTCTACTAAAATATTACTATTAATAAGTTAAATCTATAGTCCTAAGTAAACCCTATACTAAGCACTAATATACCTTAAGAGTTTATTAACTATATAGTATAATATAAAACCCGCGCTAAAGATAATATATAGAAAGGCTATTATATATTAATTTCTAAAAGGAACGCTGTATAGAAGCCTATCTATAATACTATAGAAGTACTAGCTATACTACTAAATAGGGAAACTAATATAGTATATATTAAGATAGCTAGTAATAATAGCCTGGGAGCAATCTAGTTTATTAAGAAAGAACCTAATAATATAGAAATTTATACTATTAAGTATAAAATATTAAAACTAACCTCCACAAGCCTTTTAGCTACTAATATTACTGCTAACTATAAAGTTATAGAGCGTCTCTAACTTATAAGGGCTGCTCTTTATGCAGAAGATTGCTGCTTCTAGAGCCTAAAGCCCTAGAACTATATAGTAGGTATTACTAATATATATACTAGGGTTAATAAAGAGCTATATATTACTAGTTAAAGACCTAAAGTATTTACTAATTTAAATAATTCTAACTTTTTCTCTAAGACCTTTTCCTACCTCTTTCTATAAAGATAGAGAGAACTATATAGACTATCTACCTATAATAATATAGCTAATAGCACTATATATAGCCTAAGCTAGCTATATTAAACTAGTGGTTTTTATCTAAGGCTGTAAACTAGACTCTTACTATACTAATATAGTTAGTTACCTATAATAAAAATTAATACCTCCATAGACTAATACCTTACTAAGTAGCTGCTTTATAACTTATGCAACGTTCCCTTTTTTTACCTTTAATATACTTATAAGATTAGATAATAGGAGAATAAGTTATACTAAGATAGCTAAGAGTTCCTTTCTAAGAATTAAGTATATTATTAAGACCCTTATAGTTAATAATATTATAGCTATAGAAACAGAATATTATAAATACTAAATAACTAGTAATATAGATATTACCTTTCTGATATATAAGATTAGCTTATTTAGTAATACTAAGTATATATTAAATAAAAAGTGTCTTAACTCTTAAAGAAAGATCAGGTCCCTATATCTAGTATATAGTATAAGATATTATTCAAATATCTCAAAAACCCTTTATAAATAAGACCTATAAAATATATAATAAATAATAATACTTAATAATATACTATATAATATAACACAGTATATTACAGTATTAATAATACTGTCTATACTGTGGATA
>JAVHLV010000421.1:0-49579 GCA_036785495.1 Colletotrichum neosansevieriae
ATAAGCTCTATATTAACTAGCTAAATAGTTTATTAATTATTATACTAGATTTAGATTATTATTAATATTATACTAGGTATAGTAAAAGCAGCTTTAGTAGTAGTATTACTTAGAAGTTAAACTTATAAAGCAGTTATTAGCTAACTTATAAACAGAGCTTTATATACTACTTAAAATAGTATAAATAGCTCTATCTTAGTTATTAATATTATAACTATTATCTGCTTATTTACCTTCTATATAATTATACCTCTAAATAGCTTTATTATAAGTGCTTATAAGCTTTTTCAGTTAACTATATTATCTATAAAGCTAGTATCTAAAGTAACTTTAAGCATATTATCTAGTCTACTAGGCTTAGCACTATATCTAAAACAGAGATATTATATTTAGTAGAGATATTAGAGAACTTAATTAGTAGTATAGTGCTATATAGAACCTAGATTATTATTAAACCTTATAAGGTAGCTTATAGTAAATACTATATCAGGCTATATTATTACTACTATATATAGGATTATTCTAATATAGTATTAGTAGTAGTTAATCTCCTATAGAACTGCTTCCCCTTTATATAGTTTTAATTTATCTTTTATTATAGGTATATATACTTAATTATCTATATTAAAGCTTATAGTACACTACTTAAGTAGCTTTTATATCTTATCTATAAATACTAACTATAATAGCTATAGCTTATATATAGCTCTATTATAGAGCACTTTAATTCTAAGAAACTATTATAGGTTCTAACCTCCTTTAAGGTAGTAGCACTTCTAAAAGGTATTTATAGCCTCCTTTACACTTTTAGCATACTTATAAGAGAATACTAATATATAATTATCTATATAGAAAAAGAATATTACTTACCTATACTACTAGTAGCAGTTTTTACTAGCTACCTATTTAAAGTTAAGTATAGTAAGGCCTGCCTCTAAGTGCTTTTACTAAAATAGCAGTAAGTAGTATAATTTATAAAGCGCCTTTTATAGGTATAGAACCTTACTATTATAGTAGTAGCCTAGTAGTATACTTATAAATACTATTTTATTAATAGATATATATATAAATACGTTTATAGTATTATATTATAATAGCTCTATATTAAAATAAGTAGCTATAGCTATTAGCACTTAGAAAGATATATCTATAAGTGTTACTATATATATATCCTATATATCTTTTACTTATTAGTTATCTTAGATTATAAGTCTCACTTTAAACTTTACTACCTGCCTATATTTATTAAGTTTATATATATAAACCTAGTAGTAGCTAAGCACTTAGTAACTATAAGCCTCCTACTTTACTACTTTATACTAGAACTGCAATACTTTATATCTCTTTAAGTGAGATTTCTTAGTCTCTAGAAATTCCTTTATAAATAGATATAGTCTTATAAGCCTATTATATAGTGCTAACTAATTATAAGATATAGGTAGAGGAGATAACTTAAACTAGAAGTAATCTAATAGAGCAGCTATTTTATCTAATTTACTTAGACTACTATATACTATAGCACTCCTATAGTACTCTATACTTTCTAGCCTTTATTCTTTAACTATAGCAGATACTTACTATTATAGGTTTATCCTATTTATAGCTGCTTTAAGGGTATAACCTACTCCTATTAAAGTTTTAGAGGTATTCTACTCTATATATATACTTAGTAGGTAATTAGTCTAGATATTCTAGGCTATAGAGCTATCTTCTAATTATATAGTCTTATACTTCTAGTATAGCTATATATAGCCTGCTAGAAAGGCAGCTTTAAATAAGGTCTATAGTATATAGTAGTACTAGAGTAGTAATAATTTATATTATCTATTTTTATTTATATATTTTAAAGGGTAGTTAGGCTTTTTCCTGCACCCCCTTATACTTATAAGTATACTCTATAAAGCTATAAAAAACGCTATTAGTAGGGTTTCTAGAGGGGTTATTAGTTTAAAATAAGCATTTATATAAGTAGGAGTGTTATTTATTTCTAGTATAATAGTAGTAGCTAGAGCTACTAGGCTCTATAGTAGTAATAATATTACTATATCTATATTATTTAATACTATAGCTTCTAGATCTTCTATATACTTATTAGTATAGTTATTATACTTAACTACTTTATCTATCTCCTTATTAGTATCTTATAGAGCAGCTTATATATAGCTCTTACTAATTAGCTAATTAATTTGCTCTTATATTATAGTAAGGTTTATATACTAGAACTCTTTAGTAAGTTCCTTTAAGTTACTATTAAAAAACTTCTTCTTATTAAATATTATATTATACATAGTAAATACTTTAATATATAGCAGGTTCTATATATAAAAGGAGTTACTAGATATATAGCCTACTAGAAAGCTAATAAATATATATAGTGCAAGCCTCTTATAGTATTATTACTTAAGTTAAGCTTCCTTTATTATAGCAAATATTTTACAGCTATAGGCATATAGGTATAAGAGATTAGAATATATATAGTTAGCAGACTTACTTACCTAGAAGTGCTTATAGAATAGCTTATAGGGCATTTACTAGCCTCTCACTACTATAAGTATATAGTTATATAGATAGATAGATAACTTTATTATCTTAGACTATAGTATATCTAGTAGCTTTATACCTATTACTATAGCTCTTATATACTTCTTAATTATAGCACTAACTTATTCTGCTCTGCTATTCTATACTTAAGTATTAGTAGCAGATAGCTTAAGACAGATATCTTATATCTTAATAGCAGTAATAATATATAAGTGCTTTATAAGCTTAAGGTCTATTTTAATTACCTTTATATATACTCTATACTATATTAAGAGTATTATTAAGTAGTCCTTAATTACTATAAGAAGCTTATCTGTGCCTTATTATATAAGGTAGAAGTTTTAGATATATACTATAGGTTAATCTATTATAAGTAGTGCTAAGTGATACTCTTTATAGCCTTTATTATAGTTATAGAAGTCTAAGATAATATACTTACCTAGCTCTATATACTTAACAGACTCTTATAGTGCTTATTATACTTAGCAGTAAACCTTGCCTATATTATAGGTATTATAGTTAATTATTATAATAGGCTTACCCTCTTAGATAAGGCAGACTCTTTTTATACTATTTAAGAGGTGTTAAATAGCTTCTAGGCCTGGGTATTTAAGATACTAGTGCTATATTATAGTACTACTATAAATAGGTTATTACTTTATTATTATATTATATATATATATATAGTGCTTAGCTAGGGGTTACTAAGTGCTTATAAGGAACATAGCGCCTATCTTATCCCTTTTACTATATAGCAGAGCACTCTCTAAGATTTCCCTATATTTAAGAACCTGCTAGTAATACCTCTTATCTAGTATATAGAGATAGGTATAATCTGATCTTTAAAAATAGTTATTTTATAGACTTATATCCTACCAGATACTATACTAGTATAGCTTTCTGAGCAATATAAAGTTACTTATAAACCTATAACAGAGCATTATATTATATAGTTATAGGTATATTAGGCTTCTACTATACCTTTTTACCTTAATATTAACTATACTATATCTCTTAATAGGAACCTAGTATATACCTGCCTATAGGAAGTTACTAGAAGCTGCTCTAGTAAGTATAGTAAACTATAAGGTATTATTAAATATATATATTATTACTCTAAAGTCTAGAATAGCAGAGTTATAGAGTTAGTAGTTATTAGGCTATATATAAAATATAGACTTAAGAGTTCCTCTATAGCAGCTATATAGTTATTTATCCTCTATATACTATCTGCTACTTAGTTTAAGCTTATAAATATACTTTATAAGCTCTTTATTATTATTAATATACTCCTCTACTAGATAGTAGAGAGATTTGCTTCTCTAAAAGCGCTCTAGGTATAGTTCTTTAAATATAATCTAGCACTTAGCTAAGAGGTAGTAGCTATAGCAGGCTAGGTAGAGGCCCTTTTTATTAGTTATTTATATAGTTATAGGCACTCTTTTATAGCCTTTAGACGCTATAGGTTACCCTCTTCTATATACTTAGTATATAGGAGGTCTTTACTTCTTAGATACTTCTAAGTTATTCTCAGATATAGTATTCTTATTATCTGCTAGTATAGTAGGGCTAAATGCTTTTTAGCCCGTTTTAGTATATAGGTTAGCTATTTTAAATATATTAAGGGTAACTTAGATATCTTTTAATATATCTCCTATAGTGAGGGAGCTAGTATTTATATATAATTATACTATTATTTAGTATATATAGATCTAGGTATCTAAACTGCTATTACTAAGAGCTATTATAAAATCTATAAACCACTAGTTAGGCTCCTTTACTTATATAAGATTACTAGCCTGCGCTTTAGTAATAGCCTTCTCCTACTTTATAAGCTATTCCTCTATATTACACTTTATAAGTAGCTTCTTATATACTAGGAGGTCTAGAGTTATAGTATAACTACTTCTAGCTATAGCCTTATACTTATAAGTATTAATACTAACACTCTTATAGAGTATATATATCTAGTAGTTAATACTCTTATCTATAGTATAGTATAGGTATAGGAGATCTGGATAGATATTATTATAGATCTAATCTTAGAGTATATATTATTGCTTCTTATATACTTTATAATACTTATCTCTAAATATATAATCTGCTTAATAAGCCTAGTATAGCTTATAATTTGCCTTTAATAGGTCTATAATTATATTAGTATATATAGTAGTTATATTATTACTTAGTAGTATAACTGCTATACTATTTGCTATGCTACCTATAGAGTAGTTAGAGATATTTAGAATAGTTAGCTCTATAATCTTACCTCTAAAGCAGCTTTAAAGCATACTATCTGTATTTAGAATAGTAGTATATAGGTTAACACTATTTTATAGCTTAAGGCTAGACACCTTTATATATAGGAGGTTAATTTAGAGGATCTAGTTACTATATCTACATAGCTAAAAGGCAGTTATAGTAGTTATTATCTTATAATTAAAGTCTTAGAATAGTATTTATAGTAATATAGCATATATTAGACTATTAATTATTAAATTAGGCATAATTATATATATATTTATAATACTATTATATCATATATATAGATACAGAGTAAGTGGGAAGAAGTTATCTATTATAGTAGAAAAGAGAGTAGCTATAGATAAGGGTCTATATATAGAGCCTTGCAGTGCTCAGAAGCGTGCAGAGCGCGCAGAGAGCGGTGCTAGTAGCACTGAGAGCTCTAGAAGAGGTCTAGGCTACGCAACACACCCCCCCAGAAATAGCAGAGTATAGTGGAACAGACTACGCAGAGCAGGCTATATAAAGGTAGTTCTAAACAAAAAAGAAGAAGCTATCTATAATAGGGTATATATAATGCTCATAGCATATAGTAAGATATTAGCAATATAAGAGGGCTGCCTCTAGTTATCACTAAAGGGGCTTATTAGATATATAAGCCTAGTAAATATATATTATACTAGCTTATAGGTATAGTTTTTAATAGTATAGTATACTTAGAAAAATATACTATCCTATAAGTATAGTCTTTAATATTATAGCACTAGTATATAGGTTAATTATATTATAAAGGAAAAAATTAAGTATAATAGAGGGGTTTTAAAGCAGCTTTTTAATACTTAATATTTATAGGTAGTTACTACTAATTATAGTACTATCTAGTAGCTTAGATATTACTAGTAAGGGTATACTATTTATCTATTTATAAGCACTCTTTAATATCTCTAATATTCTTAGAATTAATATAGATATCTCTCTTACTAGTAAGCACTTTTTAGAGCTAGTAGCACTTAAGTAGGAGCTACTTATAGCAGAAATTATAGAGATATTTCCACTTTAAGTATCCTAGTAGGTGCTATAGCTAGGAGCCCCTATTAGTAGGGTTTTAGCCCTTAATAGAGCATATAGAAGAGGGTTTAGTATTATTAGAGTAGCCTATAAGTAAGGTATAAATACTATAATCCTTTAAGTAGTTACTAGTAGAGTAGTTATAGTTATAGAGAATAGCTATAAATGCCCTTTTATACTTAGTAAGCAGCTAAATAGATATTCTAGCCTGCTTAGCAGCTAGTAGTATAAGTTATATATAGTTTGCCTAGTCTGGGAGGTAGTATATAGTAGCATTAAGGAATAGCTTAATACTAAGAGTACTAATAACCTCTAGAGTATTATATACCTTAGTAGTCTATAATATAGTATACTACTTATTATACTAGCATATAGACTGTATAGTATATACATAGAGCGTCTAAAAGTACTCTTCCTATATAGTAGCCTCTATAGAACTAGTAGCAGAGCAGAGATAGTAGTAGAGGGTTCTTATAAGCTTCTAAATAGATATCTTAGTATTCTTATTATATATAATCTTAAGTTATATAGTAGTAAGTATATTAGGATTAACTAAAGCAATAATAAAGTTATATATATAGTAGTAACTAGTGCTAGCCTCTTCCTATTTAGTAGTAGCAAGCTTCTAGTTATAGTAGCATATAGTATGCTCCTCCTAAATATCCTCTAGAAGTACTAGAAGTAGCAGAGCAGGTTTAGGTAACTCTTTAGTTAATATATATATATTATAGCAGGCAGTTTAGTATATATACTATATCTAATACTTAGCCTCCTAATAGGCTTATAAAGCAGCTTATTAATATTTTATAGTACTTTTAAGTATAGGGGGTTAGATCTGCTCTAGTAATAGCATATTAGATATATTAGGAGACAGGTTAATATACTTCTAGATATAGTATTAAATAGCTTAGTAGCAAAGAGTAAGCTTCTAGTAAGGCTAGTTATATAAGTAAGTAAGCTTCTAAGTAATAATAAAAGAGGTAGAGGTTATTATAAATATATAGGTCTTTAGAGTATAATATATATAGATATAAAAAGAGTATATAAGATTAACTTTCCTATACCTATAGGTAATAGTTAGGGGTAAACTAGGTGGTTAGCAGAGCTGGGCTTATAACTGTTATATATATAGGTGCAGGGTAAGTGGGAAGAAGTTGTCTATTATAGCAGAAAAGAGAGTGGCTATGGATGAGGGTCTATATATAGGGCCTTGTGGTGCTTGGAAGCGCGCGGAGCGCGCAGAGGGCGGCGCTGGTAGCGCCGAGAGCTCCGGAGGAGGTCTGGGCTACGCGACATATTATATATGTGTAATTCTACGTATTCACCCTTATTTTGGGCGCGTCCTAACCCCTTTTTCCTGCACGCACCCTGGTCGCAGTTAGCGCGCCTGGGCCGCTTCGGGCCTGCGTGCGGAGCCGGACTAACGTCGCGCCCAACTCGCACTGCGCGTTCCGGACCCTATAATCTAACACCTTTTGCCACCCACTTGGGTAATTACACTTTCTCACACAAATTTAACCCATATTATATGCTCTACTATGCATAACACACTTTATATAATACCTGGAAAGCTACTGCTACCTTCCACGCTTCCGCGTTCACAAAAAAACATCGTTAACCTCAATGGCCTCACAGCAAAGGTTCTGGTCTCTTTTAAAGGACGCTGGCGGCAGCGTTTGTCGTTTTTTAAGCTCTTGTGAATGGTAATTCAAGTCTCGCTGGAGAGATCCGTGCACCGTTCTTGTGGCCTTCCAGCCTTGCTAAGAGCGCAGTGTCACACACCCAGAGCCGTGCAGGCGCATTTTCAAATTCACTATCCAATTTCCCGGGTCCTCTGCAACAGCAGCTGTCTACGCTAAAGCAAACGTCAATTCTGGTTCTAGTACCAGGACAGCTGAATTTGAATAGGATAAGGGCTAGCTAGAAGGCTCTGTGGTTGCTCTGCTTAGTGCCCTGGTTACTCGTCTGGTTGACAGCAATGTCGCTAGTGCTGAGGAGAAGGGATATTCCAAGCAACAGAACGTTGTTGATAGGCGCGCCCGTTGTGCCCTGACTGTACACGGGCGTAGGGCGCTTAAGGGTCCGACTTAAGGTTGAACTTATTTATTGCTGGCCCTTACCAGCTGTTGCTAACGGACCGTGTTCCGAAGATTTCTATCACTTGGTGCACTGCAGCTTTATAAGCCTTGCTGTTTAGTTATTTGAAATATACTTGGGTGTCACACTTGCAGCGCGCCGTATTTCCTAGTATTAGGGATTAATTTAACTAGGGGAACGGCAGCTGCACTGCCTTAAAGGAATCCTTTCTGTCAAGAAGCTTATACTATATAGCAAAGATTCCTTAAATATTATATTATATATAGCTTATTAAGGAATAGATAATAATAACTTAAAGGGATATTTTGAAAAGGAAGTAGTTATAAGTTATTTTATATAAAAGAATTCCTGAAATTAATAAGACTAGGGCGTTTTAATACTTAGTAACTTAGTACTTAAGTTTTTATATAGTACTTAGGTTAATAAGAAGAATTAATAGTAAAGATAGATAGCTATAGCTAGTATAGTTTAGAAAGGGTGCTTAATAAACTATAAACTATTATAGAATCCCTAATTCTATAAAAGAATATAATAATTAGGAATATTATAACTAAGTTAGTTATAGTAGTAAGGATAATTTAGGTAGTCTGTAATTAGTATAGGTAGTTTAGTAGGCTAGCTTCTATATTTAGGTTTTTATAAAAGAAGGTTTTAAGTTAGTAATTTATAGATTAATGTTATCTATAGGGGATAATACTATCCTTAGGTATATTAATATTAATAGAAAAGCTATTCTTAATATAGAAGAATATTCTTAGCTAGGTAATTTAGTATAAGTTATTAATATAGATATTTAACTTATTAGTATTAGGTAAGATATATACTATAGGCTGATATTTATAGTTAGTATAGTTATAAAATTATCCTTAATAATTTAGGTAATAGTATTATTAGGAATATGGAGTTTATTAAAGTAATAGCTATAATATTAGTTTTAGCTATATTAACTTTACTAATATAAGCTCTAACTTAACTTAGTGAGGTAATAACTCTAAGAGATATTGAGATGAGAAACTAGTAATAAATTTAGTTATCTTATATAAATAAAATCCTAAAGTAAATAAGACTAGAGCGTTTTAATAATTAGTAACTTAATATCTAAGTTTTTATATAACTTTATGCTATATTTACATTAATAAGAATAAGATAGAAATAAATTAATAGTAATTACTAATACTATTTACAAAGAGTGCTTTATAAACTATAAACTATAGTAGGAACTATAATTTTATTAAAGAATCTAATAGGGGCTTAGTTAGGGATTGCTCTAACTATGTTAATTATAGTAATAAGAATAATCTAGGCAGTCTATATACTATAATATTAGTATAGATAGTTTAGTAGGTATTTATTAGCTTCTATATTTAGGTCTTTATAAAAGAAGGTTTTAAGCTAGTCTTTTATAGATTAGCCTTATTAAGAAGGAATAATACTATCCTTAGGTATATTAATACTAACAGAAAAGCTATCCTTAATATAGAAGAATATTCTTAGTTAGGTAATTTAGTATATATTATTAATATAAACCTTTAACTCTTTAGTATTAAGTAAGATATATACTATAGATAGATATTTACTATTAGTGCTCTTTATATTTACTATAAAATTATCCTTAATAATCTAGGTAATATTATTATTAATAGTATTAGGTTTATTAAAGTAATAGCTATAGAAAAGGTTTACTATAGTACTAGTTTTAGCTATATTAATAAGTTATACTTAAAATAGATTAAGAAGTAGAAAAGAAGCAGATACTTAGAGAGTAGAAAGAGCTAATAATAATATAGATAAAGATTTAAAGTTAATATTAAGAGAGAAGAGTAGGTTAGGTATTTAAAGTCTGCTTAAGTGGTATTAAGAAAAGGTTAAGGTTTACTTCTAAGTAGACTATTTATAGCCTCTAATAGAGATATCTAAATAAAAAGAAAAGAAGTAAATTATACTACTCTAAATTAATATAAATAACTAATTTAGAAATATAACTAACTCTATATAAGGAAATAATAAAGCAGTAGTATTTTAAACCTAATACTATCTAAATATAAATAATAACTATAGCTTAGCTAGATTCTATTTCTTAATATTATATATTTAACTCTTAATAAAGAGAAGGAGTAAATAGAACTAAAATAATATTAAAAATATCTGTTCTTTATATTTAATATTATATATATAACCCCCTAGCTAAATAAATAGTTATCTACTTAATTAATTTTAGTTCTTATTTAGCTAGCTTAGACCTAACTAATAGGTTTTAGCTTCTATAATACTATTTAATAAATAAAAATAATTCTTAGTCTTTCTATTTCTATTATAAGGTATAGTAGCTTTACTAAAAGAATAAGGTAGATAAGTTAACTTAAGACTATCTATTTTACTATTTACTGCTTAATCATTTTTATATCTTTCCACCCTACTATCTACTGCTTAATCTCTTTTATAATATATTATTATTCTTTTTACTTTATAAAGTTTTTCCCTTCTCTAAAAAAGAAAGTATTATTATTAAACCTTAAACTTTATAAATATAAAATAGCTTAACCTTCTATAATATCTAGCTTTATAGCTAGTAAGTATCCTTTAGAAGAGTAATATATTCTATATTCTAACCTTATCTAGCTAAACTTAATAGCCTTTAATATTCTTACTTATTATTACTAAATAGAGAGGGTTCTATTATAGTTAAGTAATCTTAGTTAGTAATAACCTTAATAACCTTATATAATCTATTTTTTAGAAGCTTCTATAGCAGTAACTATACTATTAATAATATAGTATCTCTTAGTTTTTATATAGAAAACTAGCACTTTAATATTCTAGAAGATCTTAAGTAAGAAGTGCTACCTTAGGTATTAGTTAATATTACTAATAGATAAGAGAGTATATTAGTTCTAGAAAGATATAAATCCCTAGCCTAAATAATATATAGCCTACTTAAGGAACCTAGTTTATATAATAAGGATCCCTACTATAAGCTCCTTTTTTCTGAGTTTTTATAAAATAGGTTTATAGCTATTATAAGCTACTACTTAAAGTTTAACTATACTTAAATAGTATTTATAATAATTAAGAGATTATAAGTAGTACTATAGAATATAGAGAAAAGTTTTAGTAGGTAATTTAAACTATATTATCTTTAGTTTCTAAGTCTATTAATAGTATTTAAGAGTTAGATAGATACTCTATTATATAGAAGCTTTAAGATAGTTAACCTTTTTATAATAAATATTAACTTTTTGCTAGGCTTATTATATCTCCTATTATTAACTTACTAGAGAGTAATATCTTAATACTTAAGCCTAAGGTATTTATATCTATTTTAGTGGAATAGACTAAAAGAAAATAAACTACTTTACCTACTTATACTAAAGAGCCTCTTTCTATTTAGGATAAAGAGAGTATTAATAATAAAACTAAGAATAGTATAACTAACTCTACTATTATAAAAGTTAATAAGTTTATAAACTAAGGTATTAATAACTATCTCTAGCTAGAGATATATAAACCTTTTAACTATAATCTAGAGAAGAAGGCTCTTAGATAGAATAATAGGGTTTATATATTAGAGGCTAAGCAGATACTACTTCGATACTAAATAGTAAATATATATTACTTTTATTACCTTACTATATATTATAATCTAAAGATTAGATAACTAGCTATACTATTAATACTTAGTATAGATCTTAAGAAAACTTAAATCTACTAAGCACTTACCCTTATTTTTGGATAGGTAGTTATATACTATACCTTAGTGTAGAATATTAAAGATAACTTAAATAATAATTTACTATATTCTAGAGATAAGCCTAAATATCAAAAGAGCTATAAATAGAGTTAGATTCCCTACCCTTATAACTACTCTAGCCTTATTTATAAAATTACTATATTAACTATAGCTATTAGTACTGTTATTATTATTCTAGCTTATTTAGGGATTAAAGGTTTATATAGTATCTATATATTCTTTATTGACTAATTTACTATAATAATTAGCAATAAAGATTATATCTATCTTAGTATATATATTATTATCTAGAAGTTAAAGCTAAATACTTTAAAATAGCTAAGTAAACTATAGTTTCTTAGCTATAGTAATCTTATACTTTAATAGAAGTTTACTTAACTAGAGATAGATTTTAATAGTAATAAAGAATATAAACTCTTTAACTAAGTAAAACCTATAAAGATTATTAAAAAGATTAGAGAGAAGGTTATATTTAGTTCTATAGAGAATATTAATAATATTTTAGCTTTATACCTATTTCTTATAGTTTCTAGAAGTATTACTAAGTATTATATAAGCTAGTAAGACTAATAGGTAAATAAAGTAAGCTTTTCTATAAAGAATAGTAAAACTATTTACTTTAAGGTTAAATATAGAGTAATATATTAAGTACTTATTATATAGAATAAGGTTTACTAAATCTACTTTATTTCTATAAACTAAGCTATAGCTATACTAAATTATATTTTAACTTAAGTTAAACTACCTTACTTTATGCTCCTTTCTAAACTATCTATTATAGATAGCTTACTAAATCTAACATTTTCTCTATTTCTAATTAAAGATCTTTAGAGATAGAAGGTAAATAGTAAGTATAATAATAATATAGAGTGTAATAATATTATAGAGTTATAGATAAAGCTTTAGCAATATAAAAGTTAGCTTTAAGTAGATACTTTAGTAGATAAAATATAAGAGATTACTAATATACTTTAATTCTACTTTTAGAGAGATAATTTAACTATATTCTTAAGCAAACTAGTTTTAGTTAAGCTATTATTAAAGATAGAGTTTAAGAAATACCTAATTAATAAAAGGTTCTATACTATACTTACTAAGCTTATATATAACATTAATATAGAGATTATAAAAAAAGTATAGATAGCTCTTAATAAAGACTAAGATATTAATCTTAAAACTCTTAAAAATATCCTCTTTAGCAATCTAGGTTTCTATAATATTACCCTAGCTATATAGTTTCCTAAATATATATTAGTTTTTATAAAAGGTATTAAGGTTATAACTATATCTAGTAGATTACCTTTTAGTATTAGAAAACTCTTAGAGCTATAGAGTTACTTAAACTTTATTCTAAAAACACTAAGCTATATATTAATACTATTACCTAAGAGTGCTCCTAACTATAATCCTTAAAGTATATTCTCTAATAAGTTAAAAATACTAGAGAGATATATAGTAATAATATAGATCCTTAGAGTAGATATAGTAAACCTAAAAATATTATTATTCTAACTAATCTTTCTATAACTACTAAATAGATAAAGTAATAAATAGAGAATAAGTTATATAAAGGTTTTTACTAATTTATACTTATCTATAAAGACTTATCTAAGTTAAGATAGTAAAAAGCTATAGATTAGCTTAGAGAATTTTAAGAAGAGAATAGAATATTTAAGATATTATCTAAGATATTAATAAATATATATAAGTTATATAGCACTAACCTTAACTTTCTTAAGATTACTAACTACTTAATACTATATTCTGTTATTAATAACTACTCTAAGCTTAAGTAAGTAGTAGTCTATATTAATAAAAGAGGCTAGCTTCTTTCTATAAAGATATTTTACCTATAATCTTTAGATCAGGCTAGTAATACTATTATAGCAGAAAAGCAGGATAAATATAGAGAATAACTTAGCAAAAACAGAGTTTTAACTTAAGTTATAAAGCCTACTTAAATAACTACTTAGGTTTATAGTAATAAAGCTTTTAGCTAAAAAATATAGAAATTATAAAAAAGAGAGAAAAGGTTTATAGCTTTAAAGATTACTAAATATATATTACTTTTTTAACTTTACATATTAGGTAACTATTAGACTTTTCTTAATTAGTGCTATTACTATTTATAGATAAAGTATTAAGATAGTTTAGACTATAAGAATAAATCTATTAGCTAGTATGCTTTAGTAAAAGCAGAGGGATTATAACTATAATTATTAGTATTATTTTTATTAGTTAGTACCTAAGTAATCCCCCTCCTAAAGAGAGACTTTTATAATCTATTAGCAGAACTTATAGTGGATAGTTTTATAAAGGCCTTTCTATAATAGTTTTATAAGAGATTTATTATATAATTAGAACAAGTTAACTATAATTATAGAGAAGAGTAATAAGATGCTATTAGTAATACTATATCTAGATTAGGGTAAACCTAGTGCTTTATTATTAAGTTATTATTATAAAGAGCACTACTATAAAGCCTTAAGCAAAGAAGTCTATAACCTATTAGATTAAGAAACCTAAGCTCTGCTACTTTAAGTTAAATAAATACTATCTAAATAACCTTATAATATATTAGGGATAATAATAGAGGATAATACTAAAGAGATAACTATACTTTATAACTAACCTCACCAGAAACCTTAAGAGAGAGGTTAAGTAAGTTATAGTTATTAATATTAGAGGTGGTCTCACAGGATCTAATACTATAGATAATCACTTATCTATATTACTTAATAAGTTAGATTTTAGATATACTAAATAGTCTAGCACTAGAATAACTATAATCTAGTTAGGTAAGCTATTATATAATTTTAATATTATATAATCTAGTTTTATTAACTATCTATATTATTCCTTTATGCTAACTACTCTCTAGATACCTCTCTTCTTAATATATATATTATAAACTAATATTACACCCTACCTAACTCCTCTCTTTACTATACTAGTATTTCAGGAAACTAATACTAATTAGTAGTTAACTTTACTATTATACTACTTATAATTATAATAAATAACCTCCCTATTATATTATTTATAACTATAGATTAATAAGGTTATATAAATAAATAAAGAGATATTTTCTTTATCTTAATAATCCTACTCCTTAGGTTTTAAATATTAGCTAATAGAGACTTTAGATTTAGTAGCTAAGTATATAGCCTCTACTTCTATTTTCTAAACGTCTATTTAATAGTTATTTACTACTTAAATAGTTCTAAGCCTCCTCTTATTTAGATTATTATACTAATAGAGAGACTAGCTTTAATTACTAAGTATTTAGCCTCTATAGTTAATCTATAATCTATAAAGTTATTATTAATATTATAGATAAGGTTTTAGATTTCTTACTATTATTAATAACTATAGACTACTTTATAGTAACTTTATCTTTACTACGATATTTAATAACTATAATTCTTTATTATATAGTAAAATTATATATTTTTCTCCTTATATCTACCCCCTTTTAGTACCTTCTACTTTTTATAACTCTGCTAAACCTCTATACCTCCTACTCTATAATAATCTATATTATTAATAATTCCACTATCTTTTAGAGCCTCTAATAGCCTCTAAAACCCTTACCTCTCTCTATTTAACTTTAAATTACTAGCCATACTAATTTTAAGCTTCTATAAACCCTTTTAGTAAATTTAACACACTACTCTCCCCCTCCTTTTTTCTCCTTCTTTACTACTAAAACCCTTTACCTTAATAATAGCTATAACTTATTAATTAGTAGTAAGCTCTAACTATATACTATAGAAGAGTAGTAATAAGTTCTTAATAACTAGCTAAAGTATCTTACTATAATCTCTTTACTAAAGTTATAAATTATAGTAAGATTATATTAATTATATAACTTTTACTTTATAGCTTTATCTTACTTATTCTAAGTATTTAGGATATTATAGCCTTACTTTTAGTAATAACTACTTAATTTAGTTTATTTATAACTACCTAAGCTAAACTCTCTAATTTTAAGCTACTAAGTCTACTTACTACCTACTTTTACCTTATTTCTCCCTACTCTTTCTTTCTTACTTAAAATAACTCTTTATTCTTACTATAACTCTTTCTCTTTTATACTTTAATAACTTCTCCTCTATATTTACTATTTCTAAGATATTTTAGTTTTTCTATCTAAACCTTATATTAATTATATCTAAGTTATAGTAAGTAGTAAAAAAGCTTTTAGCTAGTAGTTACTATATTAATAATAAAGGTTTAGTAAATCTATCTTAATTAGCTTTATAGTTAGTAATATTAACTTTTCTAGAATAAAAAGATCTATACTAAGTTTTTATTAAAAACTATCCAGATTAGTTAATAATATTATTTTAATACTAAATTTTCCTCCTTTTTCTTCTATTTTTTCTATCTTAACTAAATAACCTAAGAACTTTTTTATAAAGATTAATAAAAAGTATAAATAAGAAGAAGAGATAATATCCTTATTAGGATATCCTCTCTAAGGGTTAATAAGATTAAGAAATATAATAATAAACCCCTTTTATATTTAATAGCTTCTCCTCTCTCTAGTAAACCCCTTCTAAGTTTATTTCTTTTATAGAAAGCTCTTTTTAGGAAGTAAGTATTATTATTCTCTTTTTAGAAAGTACTTTTATAAAGAAAGCCTAACTTAAGAAGCTCTATTTAAGGAAAGAAAACACTAGATTTATAAAAGAGTATAGATAAATATAAGTTACTTAATAAATAGATTAATATCTAAAGCTATAGCTTAGAAAAGATATTTATATTTAAAGTATAATTATAAGTTTAATATTTAAACTTTTCTATCTATTAAAAAATATAGATAACTATAAGTTATTTAATATATAGATTAATATCTAAAGCTATAGCTTAAAAAAGATATCTATATATAAGATACTAATATAAGTTTAATACTTAAATTCTTCTATAGATAATTACTATTTCTCCTTCTTACTATATCTAAAGATAGCTTCTCTATCTCTTTTACCTAAGCTTAGTATTACTCTATTATCTCTATTCTTTATAACTTTAAAACTATTATTAACTTTAATATATATAGTAAAATTAGGAATTTTAATACTAAAGAGACTAACTTAGTAAAGATTATAAGCTATATTATTTACTATATTATAAAGTATACTAAGTAGTATATCTATAGTTTATAATTATAGATCTACCTTAAGAAAGACTTCTAGAATATTATTAAAGTCTTTAACTTTATAGACTTATTTATTACTAAGACTCTTTATAAAATTCTTATTATTAATAGAGTATTTATTACTATTAACTCTAACTAGATAAAGAATAACCTTACTAATATTATTAAATAATTATCTTATTACTTCTAGACTAGTAATAACTTTACTAAAGTTAAAGTATAATACTCTTTATTTATTAGAGAGTATATCTAAGACCCTAAATTTCTTACTAAAATTATTAAAAATATTTATAACTCTATTTTAACCTCTATTATCTCTATATAAGCCTTAATAATATCTATTTCTCTTACTTACTAAAGCTATATTAATAACCCTAAACTTACTAAATCTCTCTATATATTTACTGTAGTTTTAAAACCTAATCCTTTCTAGAGTGTTTAAAATACTTTATAAGTCTATTTTAAGCAAAATTAGAAACCTCCTCTATATACCTAAACACTACTACCTAAGAAAGCACCTTTCTCACGCTAAGTTACTAATCTTATAGAGTTTTATAATAATAAGAAACTTAAGTATAGTAATAATAAGGTAGATAGTTTAGAGTTTAAATTACTTATTTTTAAAGATTATTATACTAAAGCTAGTATTTTTCTATAATAGTATACTAAAGCCTTCTCCTTAATATTAAAGAGTAATACTTAGTGGTACTATTTCTACTATATTATAAACTAGATCTCCTAACCTCTATATACTAAGATTATTAAATAATTAAAGAATTACTTTAAAACTAAAGAAGTTTATATTACTAATAAGAAACTATAGAATAATACTATATTACCTAACTTTATAAAAAGTCCTAGTAAATCTATTACTAAAAACCTAAAAGTCTTATTTAATACCCTCTTTATTATTAAATATATACTTAGTAAGAAATATAATATTAATAATATACTTCTATAATATAAAGTCTATAATATCTATTAGGGAGTTTATAAATATAAACTAGCTCTCTATAAACACTCTATAAGCCTTTAGGATCTATATAATACTCTTTATTTATTTATTAATACTGCTTCCTGCTTTAACTAAATCCTTACTACCCAATTTATAGCTTCTAAATACTTTACTAAGTTTAAAGCAATATATATAGATTAATATTTCTAAAATAGTAACTAATAGTATAATTTCCACTAAGACTAGCTAAAGTAATAAAGAATTCCTCTATATTATTAGTTAATATATAGTAACTACTATAATAGCTCTAGATACTACTAGATTTACTATAAGCTTAATTATTATTTATAGAAGCACTTAGTTAATAAATATATAAGCTTAAGTTTATAGAGAGTAATTATAATCTATTAATAGTTAATAATAAGGTCTAGAATAGTAAACTATTTTAGTAGTTCCCTCCTACTATATAAAGTTTTTTCCTTTTATAAAAAAGAAGGCACTATTATTAAACCTAGAATATTATAAACACCAAATTACTAAACCTTTGATAATACTTAGTTTAGTAGTTAGTAAGTATCCTTTTAAAGAGTAGTATACTCTTTATTAAATATACCTTATATTATACCTTTATCTAGCTAAACCTTATAGTCTTTAGCGTTCTTACTTATTATTACTAAATAAATAGAGTTTTATTATAGTTAAGTAATACTAGTTAGCAGTAACCTTAATAACCTTATCTAATCTATTTTTAAGAAACTTTAATAATAGTAACTATACTATAAGTAATATAGTATCTCCTAGCTTTTATATAGAAAGCTAGCACTCTATTATTATAGAAGTATTAAGTAAGAAGTGCTGCCTTAGATATTAGTTAATATTACTAATAGATAAGAAGTAGCCTAGTTATAGAAAGATATTAAGTTTGTAGTTATAACGCAGCCCCCTGCAAAAAAAGACTATGATAAATTCACCTAGTTTATAGGCATAATTTGGGAAACACTATAGAGGCACTTTAACCTATGCTCTCTACTAGTTAAGGATAATAATATAGAAACCTAATATATTTCTGCTAGTAAGCAAACCCTTATATAAAGTCAGATATATATTCTAGCTAAATAGACTAGTAGAACAGTAACAGCATAGATAATGCTATGCTATATATAATAGGGCTGATTATATTAGAGCTAAGTAGGCTACTAAGGCTCTTATAGCCTGGGAAAAACGCCTAAAAGGTAAACCTTCTAGTAAGGTGCTATATATATAAGAGATAACTCCTTAACCTTCTAAGAAGTTCTTATAGCTAGAAGTATAAAAAGCTCTATAAGTAGGGCTTTATGTCTATCTCTCTTTCTTATTCTTATCCTATAACCTATAATAAGTTCTCTAAGATATTAGTATCAGACCTAGCATATTAATATACTAGCTATATATAAGGCGTGCCTATTAATATTAATAATATGCAAAATATTATATAACAGTTTAGTATTAATACTATTAATAAGGCTCTCTATTTTATTAAGCAGCCTATATAACACTAAGAGCATATTATTAGTATAGCCCTTTAGAGAGCTCTTATTAACACCTCTATAAGAGACTTATAGATATGCTAACTTATTATAGATAAGTAAGCAGACTTAGTAGCAGAGGTTAGATAGGTTATTAGGCACTCTATAGAGTAGCCCTTCTTTAAATAGACCCTCTATAATACTAAGGCAGAGGCAGCCCTTTAGGGCTTATTAGTAAGTATAGCTTATGCTAACTATAACACAGAGAGAGCATTACTAATAACAGTAAAGCTAGTAGATAAAGTGGTAATAGAGATAGTATTAGTAGCATAGGTAATAGAAAAGAGAATAAGTTAATAGATATTATTATTAAACTGCAAAGTTAAGGATTATAAGGCTATAGATAGGTATATATAAGTGTGGCTATAGTTAGGATAGGATTATATAACTAAAGGCTGTGTATATTATTAGGAGGTGCGGCGTGAAGTTAGAAGGTCTGTTATAAAGTAGATAAAATCACTGTGCAGTAGCTAGAGGCCTATAGAAAGATATAAATCCTTAGCCTAGAAGATATATATCCTATTTAAGAAACCTAGTTTATATAATAAGAATACCTACTATAAGCTTCTTCTTTCTAAATATTTATAAGATAAACTTTTAGCTATAATAAGTTATTACCTAAACTTTAACTATACCTAGATAGTATATAAGATTATTAACACTCTTTAGAATAACTAAAATATTACTAATAGCACTATTAGATATTTAATAAATAATTAGAACTATATTATATATATAGGCATAGAGCAAGTGGGAAGAAGTTATCTATTACAGCAGAAAAGGAGTGGCTATAGGCAAGGGTCTATATATAGAGCCTTATATAGTGGGTGCAGCGCTTAGAGAGTAGTATTAGTAGCGCTAAGAGCTCTAGAGGAGGTCTGGGCTATATAATATACCCCCCAAGAAGCAGCAGAGCAGTTCTATAAAGATAGTTCTAAATAGAATAAGAAAAAGAAGCTATTTATAATAGAGAGAGAAGAATATAGAGCCCCCTCTAGTTATTACTAAGAAGGGGTACTAGCCTATAGATATAGTCTATAGCACTATATAGATACTAGAAGCAATATATTATCTTATAGGTATAGTCTGCAGTGCTATAGCACTAGAAACTACTACTTAGCAGTCTATAGTATTATACTAGAAGCTAATACTTAGTAATCTATAGTATTATTACTAAAAGCGTTAGATACCAGCCCTTAGATATAGTCTATAGCATAAGCATTAGAAACTACTGCTCAGCAATCTATAGTATTATGCTAGAAGCGTTATAAGGAAAAATAATAAAAAACAAATATAGTAAGGTAGGTTTAAAGGGGCTTTTTAGCACTCCACGTTTATTAGCAGCTTCTGCTAGTTATAGTACTAACCAGCGGCTTAGATATTAGCAGCAAGGGTAGAGGTAGTAGCAGAGAGTTCTTATAAGCTCCTAAATAGATATCTTAGTATCCTTATTATATATAATCTTAAGCTATATAGTAGTGAGTATATTAGGGTTAACTAAAGTAATAATAAAGTTATATATATAGCAGTAACTAGCACTAGCCTCCTCCTACTTAGCAGCAGTAAGTTCCTAGTTATAGCAGTGTGTAGTATGCTCTTTCTAAATATTCTCTAGAACTACTAAGAGCAGTAGAGCAGGTTTAGGTAACTCCTTAGTTAATATATATATATTATAGTAAGCAGTTTAATATATATACTATATCTAATACTTAGCCTCCTAATAGGCTTATAGAGCAGCTTATTAATGCTTTATAATACTTTTAAGTATAGAAGGTTAGGTCTGTTCTAGTAATAGCATATTAGGTATATTAGGAAATAGGTTAATATATTTCTAGATATATTACTAAATAGCTTAGTAGCAAAGAGTAAGCTCCTAATAAGGCTAGTTATATAGGTAAGTAAGCTTCTAAATAATAATAAAAGAGGTGGAGGTTATTATAAATATATAGGTCTTTAGGGTATAATATATATAGATATAAAAAAGAGTATATAAGATTAACTCTCCTATATCTATAGATAATAGTTAGGGGTAAACTAGGTAGTTAGTAAAGCTAGGCTTATAACTATTATATATATAAGCATAGAGTAAGTAGAAAGAAGTTATCTATTATAGCAGAAAAGAAGTAGCTACAGGCAAGGGTCTATATATAGAGCCTTATATAGTGGGTGCAGTACTCAGAGAGTGGCGCTAGTAGCGCTAAGAGCTCTAGAGGAGGTCTGGGCTATGCAATAAACTATATTATCTTTGGTTAGTAAGTATATTAATAGTATTTAAGAATCAGAAAGATACTTTATTATATAAAAGCTTTAAGATAGTTAGTCTTTCTATAATAAGTATTTACTTTTCCCTAAGCTTATAGTATCTCTTATTATTAACTTACTAGAGAGTAATATCTTAATATTTAAGCCTAAGGTATCTATATCTATCCTAGTTAAATAAACTCTAAGTAAATAAACTTCTTTACTAACTTATACTATAAACCCTCTTTCTATCTAATATAAAGAAAGTAGCTATAATAAAACTAAGGATAGTATTACTAACTAAACTGTTACTAAAGTAAATAAGAGGTATTAATAACTATCTCTAGCTAGAGATATATAAATTCTTTAACTATAATCTAGATAGAACGCTAGTATTTATATATTAGGGGCTAACTAAATACTACTTAGATACTAAATAGTAGATATGTATTACCTTTACTATCTTAGTATATATTATAATATAAATATTAGATAACTAGGTATACTATTTATACTTAGTATAGAGCTTAGAAATATCTAAGCTTACTAAGTACTTACCCTTTTCTTTTATTAATTATTATATACTATACCTTAGTGCAGAATATTAAAGCTAACTTAAATAACTATTTACTATATAGTAGAGATAAGCCTAAATATATAAAGAGCTATAAATAGAGTTAGATTTTCTATCCTTATAACTACTCTAGCCTCACTATAGCTATTAATACTCTTATTATTATTCTAGCTTATCTAGAGATTAAGGTTCTATATAGTACTTACGTATTCTTTATAGACTTATTTACTATAATAATTTATTCTTTTTAAACTTAGTATATATATTATTACTTAGGAGTTAAAGCTGAACACTTTAGAATAGCTAAGTAATCTATAGTTTCTTAGCTATAGCAATCTTATACTTTAATAAAGATATAACTAACTAGAAATAGATTTTAATAATAATAAGAAATATAAACTCTTTAACTAAATAAAACTTAAGAAGATTATTAAAAAGATTAAAAAAAAGGTTATATTTAGTTTTATAGAGAATATTAATAGTATTTTCACTTAATATCTATTCTTTATAGTATTAAGAAATATTATTTAGTATTATAATAGCTAGTAAGAATAATAGCCTACCCCACTATATAGTCTAATTAATATTAATCTCTAAGGTAAAAGGTAAATAGTAGGTATAATAATAATATAGAGTAGAATAAGATTATAGAGTTATAGATAAAGCTTTAATAATATAATAATTAGCTTTAAGTAGGTATATTAGTAAATAAAATATACAAAGTTATTAATATACTTTAATCCTACTTTAAGAAAGATAGCTTAACTATATTCTTAGCTAAAATAGTTTTAGTTCAGCTACTATTAAAGAAACGCTCTATATTATACTTACTAAGCTTATATATAATATTAATATAGAGATTATAAAGAAGGTATAAATAGCTCTTAATAGAGACTAAGATATTAATCCTAAAACTCTTAAAAATATCCACTTTAGTAATTTAGGTTTCCAAAATATTACCTTAGCTATATAGTTCCCTAAGTATATATTAGCTTTTATAAAAAGCATTAGAGTTATAACTATATCTAGTAAATTATATTTTAGTATTAAGAAACTCTTAGAGCTATAAAGTTACTTAGACTTAATTCTAAAAAATATAAAGCTATATATTAATACTATTATCTAAGACTGCTCCTAATTATAATCCTTAAAGCATATTCTCTAATAAGCAAAAAGTAATAGAGAGGTATATAGTAATAATATAGATTTTTAGAGTAGATATAGTAAACCTAAAAATATTATTATTCTAACTAATCTTTCTATTACTAAAATTAATAAATAGAGAATAAGTTATATAAGGGTTTTTACTAATCTATACTTATCTATAAAAACTTATCTAAGTTAAAGCAGAAAGAGGCTATAAATTAGCTTAGTAAATTTTAAGAGGAGGATAGAATATTTAAGATATTTTCTAAAATATTAATAAGCATATATAAGCTATATAGTACTAGCCTTAACTCTCTTAAGGTTACTAACTACTTAGTACTATATTCTATTATTAGTAACTACTCTAAGCTAGAGTAAGCAGTAGTTTATATTTATAGAAGAGGCTAGCTCCTTTTTATAAAGATCTTTAGACTAGGTTAGTAACACTATTATAGTGAAAAAGCAGAATGGATATAGAGAATAATTTAGCAAAAATAGACTTTTAACTTAAGTTATAAAGCTTACTAAGATAACTACTTAGGCTTATAGTAATAGAGGTTTTAGACTAGAAATATAGAAATTATAAGAAGTATAAATTAATTATAATATTAATCTTTTAAAGTAATCTAAGTATAAGATATACTAGTTATCTTTATACTTAAATTTAAGCTATATATTATAGAGTACTAGGTTTAGAAAAACTTTATAAAGGTAGTTACTAAGTCTGTATATAAACCTATATCTAAAGGTAGGAAAAGAAAATAGTCTCCTAAGACTATTAATTTAGATATTATATATCTCCTTTATTATATAAGAGATCTATAGTTATTTTAATATAAACATCTTAAATAGAAAATATATAATATAAATATATATAAAATACTTGATAGTTTAATTTAGTTACTCTCTATAATAAATATAGTATAACCTATAGTTACTAAAATACCCCTTATCTCTTAAAAGAAAAATAGTTCTATATATAATATACCCTAATCTAATACTTTTTCCTTAGATACTAAGGGGCTTATATAGGAGACTAGCTATTATTAAGTATATCTTTAAGAGGTTTTACCTCCACTAAATACTTAGCTAAAGTTAACTTATCTATATTCTTCTCTAAGTTCTTTATAGAAAGAGTGAGTAATTAGCTATTATTAACTAAGTTAGTAATAAACTTAGTATTAGAAAGTTATATAGTTAATATAAGCTTATTAATATTAAATAGAGATTATGAGCTACTTTTATCTTTAGTTTAAGAAAGAGTTTTAACTATTTCTAAATCTAGTAGGTACTAAATTATATTAGTTAATTAAGTAGTAATAATAGTAAGGTTATAGATCTATACCTTTACTTAATAGTATTATTACTAAAGCTAGTACTATTTTTATCTTTAGGTTACTAGGTTTAACTAGTAATAGAGAGGAGGAGTTAGATATTAAGCAGCTCTTATTACTTTATAATAGAGTCTTTACTTCCTACTAAGCTTTTCTAATTAATAAAAAAGCCTCTAAACTTCTAGATCTAGGAGATATAGATATCTAATCTATATTAATTATCTTAATTAAAGATATAAAGACTAATAGATTAGTTAGACCTAACTCTATAAATAGAGAACCTTTATTATACAATCTATAAAAATAGCTAGTTATATACCCCTTTTTGCTATACTGCTAAAATAGAGTTTTATTAGCTTTATATTTATTAGTTCTATGCCGGGTTAAGGTTTACATAGGACTTAGGGCTCCCTTTACATATATATGTTAAAAGCCTATAAGTTAATATATATCTATATTTCTAAGTTCCACTTAACTATATTAGTAGTAGTATTAAACTATATATATATGCTTTGTAATAGGTTATATAACCTTATATATATCTATTAATTATAGTGTATATCCTGCTACTTTATAGGTTATAGTATTAGTGTAACACTAGTAATCTTTTCTTTAAGGCTAGATATACTATAACTTGCTAAAATATACTTCTATATTACTAATACCTATTATAAACCTAAAGTGGGTTTAAAAATATAAAAATAGTATAGGATTATATACTAATCTTATTCTATATTTAATATAGTTAAATCCTCCTCTTCTAGAGTGCTAGAGCTGCTTTAGTATACCTAGTGCTATTTATCTAACTTCTTAGCCTTCTCCTCTTAAGTTTCCTATCCCTCTATATAAACTATTACTTTATTATTATTAATAAAGCATTTAAGGATTTGATTTAGAGTACTCTTTATAAAAGTATTTATAGAGTTATTATTACTATTAATCTATTATACTTTATAGATCTCCCTCCTCTTATAGGATTATTAAAGTGCTATAATATTAATTATTAGTTACTTCTCTTTTATAGTACTAAGCTTAATAAGGTATTTATATAGTAAGTATAAATTAGTATAGATAATTATAGAGATATAGAGTCTTTTAAGGTTGTTAGTAATTTTCTAAAACGTTATTATAATAGTATAGGTAAGGTTTATGCTAGTAACTATACTATAGATTTTAGAAGCTAGGATATTTTAGGTAACCCTCTTATACTTTATTAAACTAAAGTAAATAGTATTACTATAGATTATAAATATATTATTATTTATTTTCTTATTAGTGAGGATAATAATAAATCTAATCTATAATAAGAAATTTAAATTATTAGTAAAAGAGCTATTAACAAAAATAAATAGTTTAGCTATTACTAAGTTAATAGATATAAATATAAAGCTATAGTTAAGGTTCTCTTTTTACTATTTAAGGTGTTAATTAAGTGCTTTTTTATCTTTAGCAGTTAGCTTCTAATACTATATAGCTATAGATAGATTAAAGTATGCTTCTAGTTAGCAAATTAATATAATATATATACTTTTTACTCTTTACTAAATATATTACTATTTTTATTTAGTTAAAGTGGCTTTTAGGTTAATAAGTTTAATTTTATTTTCTTATCTCTTTTAGTATAGGGTAAGACTGCTATTTTTGTTTAGCATCATAATACTACTATTAAATATTAGTAAGTTATTTAGGTTAAGTTATTATTTATTTTTTATAGTAAAGCTAGCTTTTTTAAGTTTATTATTCTCTTATTTAGAGAAACTTAGTATTAAAAGTCTAATTATATTATTAGTTTATATACTAATAATATTAAAGCTATTAGTAGTAGTTAAGAAGATTAGTAAGTATAAGTTAAATAAAGATTAATCTATTTTAAGCTTTTCTCTATAATACTTATTATAGATTACCTACTAATAGGTTCTAGTTTCTATAATACTATATAGGGGTTTAATAATCTTTATAATCTAATTCTTAGAGTATTTACTTTAAATTATACTTAGAAGGTTTACTAATATTATCCTATTAATCTCTATTGAGGATTAGATATATACTTATATAATATCTCTAAGCTATAAGATAAATCCTTCTACTACTAGAAATAGTGCTAAAGTGAGAAGTAGTTATTAACTTACTCTTTATATTATTAGTAATTATATAAGAATTAAAGTCTTATTATTATTATTATAACTCTAAATAATAAGTTATAACTTTTTATAAGGTTAGTTAGTTCTTTTTTCTTCAACTTTATAGACTATATAGGATTTAAAAATCTATATTCTACTATAAATAGTAGCATTATAGGGGATAATTTTAAAAACACTATATTTCTAAAGTATAGTTATCTTAGCTATTATAGAGATAGAGAAAGGTTCTTCTAGTATTATCATAATACCCTCCTTATATAAATAGATAGTAAGGTTATAATCTAAATGCTCTTTTACTATTAGAAAGATAATAGTATTACTAATCTCTTAGCTAAGAGCTTTTACTATATTAATAATAAAAACCAAGTTAATTATAGCCTCTTCTCCTCTATTTTAGTCTATAAAGTGGTTACTTCTTTATATTAGACCTATAGTAAGTATTATAATAGCTTCTATATACTTCTTTAGCAGTCTCCCCCTCTTATATAGAGGTGGGATTTAAGGCAATATTAGTGTTAGTGCTAGTATAGTATAACTTTTATCTAGTTCTTCTATTTTTCTAGTATTCTAGTCTAGAGAGTTTCTTAGCATATTATTACTATTATTCTTATTAGTATTACTAGTATTACTAGTGTTATATTATAGGTAGATAATAGTTAATTAGAAGGTCTAAGGCCTATATAGGAGGTTAAGTATATAGGTCTTACTATTAATAGTAAGGAGTTTATATAGTTCTTACTATTCCTTCTTTTTATAGTAGATATATATAATTAAGAGTAGTAATAGCTATAGGGTTTTATATATATCTAGTTTATTATAGATAGTAAAAGCCTTTAAAACTTAGTGTAAGGCTTAAACTTTTTCGAGGTTTTTTATTACCTTTTATATAGTAGCTACCTATTTCTAGATTTTTAGAGATAGAGGGGATTTATTAGTAAGCTATAGGTATGCTTTAAAGATAAGTAATATTAAAACTAGGCCTTTTAGCTTTATAGTGTTATTAATAGCTTTTAAAGCTATTTAGAGAACTATCTTATAATTTATATTAAAAAGGGTTTAGTAAATTATATTATAGACTCTTTAAAGGATTATATAATACCTCTTAACCTTATCTATAAAGTTATAAGCTTTAATAGGGACTTTAGTAGTAGTTATTAATATTAAACAGAGTGTGCTATATTACTTAGATAAGCTAAAATTAGTACTGGTATTAGTAATTACTATATTTAGAGTTTTAAAATAAGTATAAATCTAGTATTATTTAAGTATATTAAGTATTATGCTTATTAATAGATTTTATAGAAATCTTTCTATATTAAAGGTAGTAGTAGTATTAACTATATAAAGTATTAGTTTTAGGTTAAGGTAAATAATATTAATAACTATGGTATAGTTAAAGTTATAGTTATTTTTAAGAGTGAATTTAAAGCGATTTAGAGCTTCTATGTTAAGTTAGTAATATTTATAAAACTTTATGAGATATTTAAGTATTTATATTTTAACTTAGTAGCCTAACTACTATAAAACTCTATGAAGTTAGTAGACTAATAGGTATCTAAAGTATTAATAGAGTTAGTATAATTTGGTTTCTATGAGGTTATTTTAGGCTAAATCTTTTTCTATATCTAATAGTAGCTATAAATAACCTTATTTATAAATAATAGAGATAATTAGGTCTTCTTATTATAAATAGTTTCTTAAATTGTTAAATTAAATACCTAGTTTATCTATATCTATAAGGTATAGAAGAAAAGGGGTATTTACTAATATAATATAGAATATTATTTCTCTAAAAGGTATAGAAATAACTATTATTTCTATTAATTTAATTACTTCTTCTAGACTAAATTTAATACTTACCCCTTTTATAATAGTAGAGTTAATTATAATATTAGGTAACTTAGTCCTTTTAAGTATAATAAACTAGTTATAACTAGCTCTTAAAAATTCTATAGCTTCTATATCTAGGATAATATTCTAGAAAGTTTTTAAAGAATATCTTTTATTAAGTATAAAGATATTAATAGGGGTATTATTAGTTATTTATTTAAAAGGGTTATAGTAGGTGATTTTATAGTAAGCTGCTTAGTTAAGTAGGTATTTAGTAATAGTATTTTTATTTACTAAATAAGTTAATTAGGTATTTAGATTTATAAATTAGGTAAAGAATAAAGTCTGCTATTTATTATTAGATTATTAGTTCTTTTAACTGTTTTGCCCTTTTTTAAGTAACTAGAGCTATATCTTAATCTCTTTATTCTCCTTATTATTTATTATTAAATTATTATAATCCTTATCTTGAGTTCCTTTATATTAAGTGAGAAATTACTAATAAGCTATTTTTAAAGTATCTTAAATTTATAAATTGCTTTAGAAGTAGAAGTATACTTTATACCTCTCTTTTTATATATAGTTTGTTAAATATTAGTCTATCTTCTTATAGATATAGTATCTCTGCTTCTAGAGATCTTACTATTACTTTAAATTATTTTATTTAAAGTTTTAGTATAGACTGGAGCAGCTAAATCAATTATTCTAGTCTTAGCTATTATATTTATAATCTATTTAGTATTACTTAATATAGTATTATAGTTATAGAGGTAATTAACTATTTCTAAATATAACTATATTACTAATTATAACTTTAAGCTAGTTATAGAGGCTTTTAAACTTTATTATAGGATTTATAGTAGCTTATTTATATTCCTTAACCTCTTAGTAACCTTAAAGGAGTTAGTTATATAAGATCTTATTACTTTTATAGATAGTGCCTAATATAGATTATATCTTTATAAAAGTATTAATTAGCAAATCTAAAGCCTTAAGCTTTATTATAAATAGATTATTATTTATAATTAATATAAATATAGTAGTATTCTATTTAGTAAGGTATACTTATTTAAATTCTTCTATATATTTACTAAGCTTAGTAATAATCTAGTCTGGATTAAGATAAGGCTAAATTTAGTAAATTATCTTATAGTAATAATATAATACTTTTTTCTTAAGTATAATTAGAAAAGTAAATAGTGTTTATTCCTTTATAAGGTTTATTCTCTTATATATATTCTAAAAGATATAGAGTTTTAGCTTTAGTATATCTATACCTTTACTACTATATTTTATCTTATTAATATATAGCTTAGTTAGGTTTATAAGTTAGTATATAAGTGAGTATATATTATTTTTAAGTCTGATTTAAGTATTTATAATATTTAGAGCAGGGTTAGTATTTAAAGTTAAACTGAGGTTAACTGGTTATAGAGCTTTATTATTTATAGGTATATTTCTTCTATTATTAGTCTATAAAGGTATAGACTTTGCTTTTCTCTTACTATTACTATCTATAATCTTTCTAGTAAAGTCTTTATTTTTCTATAGCTTTATAAATATAGTGTTTTTGCTTACTTATTTCTTAGCTTTCTTAGTTATCTAAAAGTGGAAGTTATTTTCTATAATATTTTTAAAGAGTTAATCTATAACTTATAGAGAATTATAGGTAGTATATACTCTATTTATTATAAGGTAGTTATAGAGTTATTAAATAATATTTATAGTAGCTTAGTTTTAGAATTTAAGTAGTAGATTAATAAAGTTATATATAAACTCTCTCTATAAGGCTATATCTATAAGGCTATTAGTCTTATAGGTTTTAAGGTAAAAGAGGATTTTAGTGTTTACCTCTTTCTCTATAGTTTTATTACTGAATTTAAATATTTATTCCTAGTTATAGTTATTTATAAATACCTTTATATTTAGAGGGATTAGGGATTCTATAATAAGTTAATAGTATAGAGTTATTATAGCTAATAGATCTAACTATAGTGTTAATTAGCTAGGTATAGAAGGATTTACTATAATAGTTATTAATATTATATAAAAGAAGATAAATAAATATTTTAGTAAGGTTTTAGCTAGTAAAGTCTCTTATAGAAGCTTCTGCTATAGTATAAGTCTCCCTTATTTATACTAGAATAGCTAGTTCTCTAGTTACTAGATTTAGTGTAGTTAAAGTAAAGTCTTTTATTATTAGCCTTTATAGTAACTTTTATAGATTTATAAAATAGTATTACTATTTATTGGTCTCCCAAAATACTGGTATAGTAAAGAGAGGGGTTTAGTAGGGTATAATATTAGTTTAAGATATATATATTAAGAAGAGAGGTATCTAGAAAGTGGCTAGTGTAAAGGAATAATATAGGCAGTTAATAGAGGCAGGTTATATAATATTAGAGGTTATATAACTGCTCACCTAACTAGATTATAGTTATTCTAGTACTAGACTATAAATCCTGGTAGAGGCTGGGATCTAACCTACTAGGTAATATAGGTAATTATTTCCACACTAGCAGTCTTTTCTTTTATGCTAGCATTTACCTAATAGGCCTATCTAAATATATAAATTAAATAATAAGTTAGATATTATTAATAACACCTATTTAAAGCAAAAAACAGCTAGTTTAGCTAATTGCCTAAATCCTTTTTAAATAGTCTAAAACTAGCTCTAAATAGCGTAAATAGTATAAATAGCTTAAATTAGCTATTATTCTAATATTCCCTCTACTATATATATTACCTATCTCTCTATTTAGATTGTGAGGGTATTATTATTAATAAGGCGGTGTAAAGCCCTGTTAGGCTTTGCCTTTATTATAGGATTAGCTAGGTTATCTTTGCTATTTACCTATTAAATCTTAGAGAGCTTATAATACTTATATAACTAATAGAGAGCTATAATATTAATTATAAGGCGTTTTTCCTTCATAATACCTAGCTTTACTAAGCACTTATATAGTAAGTATAAGTCTATATATATTATAGTAGGTATAGAGTTAGTAATACCTAGCTTAGTAGTAACTTAGTATAGTATTAAGGTAATTATAAAGGCTAGGTTAGTGCTAGTAACTATAGCATAGATCTCTGAGGCTAATATACTATAAGTAACCTGTTTATACTTTATAGAGCTATAATAAATAATATTACTATAGATTGTAAAAGTAGTATTATTTATTATTTTATTAGCTAGTATAATAATATAGCCTAACTATAATATAAGGTCCTGGTTATTAGTAAATAATCTATCTATAAATATAAATAATTTAGTAGTGGGTAGTAATAGTATAATAAAGGTTAGGCTATAATTAAGGTTATCCTTTAGCTACTAGAGGTGCTTATTAAGGATTATAATATTCTTATTAGTGGGATCGTAGTGTTAGGTAGTAGTTAATAGATTAAAATAAGCTTCTAGTTAGCAAATTGAGGCTATATAAGCCTCTCTAGTATATTATTTAATATACTATTACTTTACTAGTATCTTTATAATATTCTAAGCCTTCTATACTAGGTTAATCTTAGTGCTTTAACTCTTCTAGTATAGGGTAATTACTCTAGTAGGTAATAGGAAGATTATTTTACTATTAAAGGTAACTAGAGTAGTGGTAGTGAGTTTCTCCTTATTTTTAGCTATAAATTTAGCCTTCTAGAGCTCTTCTTTTTTAAGAGGTAAAAAAGAGATAGTTAAAAGCCTAATAGTATTATTTATTTATATACTAATAATAGCAAAGTGTGGGCTAGTATTATTAGTAATAAGGAGGTAAGGGTTAAAAGTAAAACTAGTTATCTATAACTTATTATAATAATAAGTGTTATAGATAGCTTACTAATAAGTGCTAGCTTTAGTAATACTATATAAGGGTTTAATAACCTTTATAATAGTATTTAGGGGGTAGAGATTATAGATTTAGTTAGGTAAATATCTATAAATATCTTATATAAGAGTAGTTTATAACTAAATATATACTTAGGTAATATCTCTAATCTAAATTAAATAATTAGAGCTAAGAGATAGTATAATAGCTAATAGAAGTTAAATACTATAGTATTAGATTATTAGTAATTAGGTTAAAATATTATACTTATTAGTATTATTTATACTATAAATAATAAGGTGGGACTTCTTAAATAGGGTAGTAGTTTTGTTTTTAATCTTATTAACTATATAGAATTAAAAAAGGTATCTATATTATTTAGAGGGGTTATAGATCTTAAATTTAAAGACTTTATATTTAAAGAGGATATTAATCTCTTTTTTATAGGATTTCTAAAAAGGAGAGCTATTAGTAATAAGTTTACTAAACTTATATAGAGTAAGATAGAGTTTTTAATCCACTTTCTCCTTTATTAATAAGAAGATTAATAAGTTATTAACTTCTTACTTAAAAATATAGAAGAAATTAGTAATAGTAGGGTTCTTTTAGAGTTATTCTCTATACTAGAGTAGGAGAGAGACTAGAGGAGTACTTATAGGAGAAGCAGTTATTAGTTTAAAGTTAGTATTAATAAGGTTAGAGTTACTAGAATTATTAGAGTTACTATAAAAGGGTCTAATAGTAATAGAGGAGAAGTCTTAGAAGTTATAGGGGAGCTAAATAGTAACTGTTTTATCTAAAATAGTAATTAAATAGTAGGGATCTTACTATTTATCTTTTTTATAGTAGACTTATATTAATAATTATAGTAAGAGGTAGGTAACTTTATCTATACTTAGACTATTTTAGATATTTAAATTATTAGTAATTTTATATTTAGTAGTTTCTTTATATAAATTATTTATAGTAGTGTGAATTACTTTAGCTCTAGCTATAATATCTAGTAAGAGTATTAAGTTATTATTAATATATAGGTAAGTGCTAAAGATAAGGAGGGTAGATATAAGGCTATTAGAGCTAGTAGTATTATTAATAGCTTTAACTACTATTTAGAGGGTAAGATTAGGCTTAGTATAGGGGACTTTCTGCTAAATAATAGTATAGGTATACTAAAGGGGTTTATAGTATTATTTAGTCTTACTAATATAATAGTAAGCTTTAATAGGTATAACTTTAACTATAATAGCTATAGATTTAGTGTTATCTTTAAAGGTTTTAGTAGTAAAGTTTAAACTAGTATCTATAATAATATAATTAGAAGGTTTTTAGTAGATATAAATCTAGTAGAAATAAAGGGTTTTCTAGGTGGTTTTTACTAAGAGATTAGGTAAAAAGTGAGTAGTATTAAAGCTAGTAGTAGTATTAATAATATATAAAGTTACTTTACCCTTAAAGTATATAATATTATAGATAATCTTATAATTAAAGTTATAATTATCTTTTAGTGAGAATTTAAAGTATTAGAGTGTTCTAGTATTTAATTAGTAGTATTAGTAGATCTTAGTTAGCTGCTTAATTACTATAGTTTAAATAGAATAACTAGTATAGTAGAGAAGGGTAGCTAACTTAGTAATAGAAGGGTAACTAAATTAGGAGTAGAGGTGTTAAAGTTTAGTATTTATTAAGTAGCTAGCTTAGATAAAAGTCTCCTTATTATTAAGAAGAAGCTAGATATAACCCTATTTAAAAATAATAGGAGTAATAGTTTTGCTCTATAGTAAATAATTATAGAGGTTATTAAAATAAATATCTAAATAATCTATATTATTTAAGTAGAGGAGAAAAAGGGTATTAAAGGGTATAATATAAAACACTATTTAACTAAATATAATATTAACTATAATAGTGCTAAATAAGTTCTTATAAGGTCTATTACTAAAACACACTCTTATCTAGCTAGTATTAGCTTTATTTATTTTAATTAAGGGGTAAGAACGTTATAAAGCAGTAACTTGAGTTTGTAGTTACGACGCAGCCCCCTGCAAAAAAGACTATAACAAATTCACCCAGTTTATGGGCACAATTCGGGAAACACTATAAAGCAGTAACTTACTATTAGCTAGTAGTAGAGACTCTAGCAGCATCTAAATCTAGTATAATACTCTAGAAAACTTTCTCAGAGTATCTACTATTAAGTATAAATAGCTATATAGGGGTAGAGATTCTAGGTAAAATAAGCTATATTAGGGGTAAAAGGGATATAGGATTAGTAGTAGAGTTAAAACCTATAACTATATAAAAGGTAGCTTAGTTTAATAGCAAATTAGTTAACTTATTACTATTAACTATAAATATAGTATTAGTAATATAAGTGGTGAATTTATAGAGTAAACTAGGCTAAGATTTAATATCTTAGTAGTAATTCTATAAATACTACTTAGTATTACTATTAGTATCTAAATTAGTAATAGAGAGGTCTTAATTATTATTATTACCTTTAAAATTAAGTAGAAAGGTGTTAAAGTTATCCTTAGTTAGGTTTTAAGAGTATTTAGACTTAAACTTATTAAATTCTTAGGTATATTTATTAGCTAAGTGCTTCTATAAATAATAATCAGGCTTATAATAAATCTAGTAGTATCTGGAGCTATTTTAGTAGTTATTATATATTAACTAATAATATAGGGGTGGTTCTTATTAGTTTAGCTAGTTTTAGTGAAATTTACTATAATTAGAGCGATTTTAGTAGAAATTATACTATTAGTTACTGTTTTAGAAATATTAATCTATATATATTATATTAAACTTATTAGAATCTTTAGAGGCTATAAATTAGATAGTAAGGCTTTAATTAAAGCAGAAAGTAGTACTAATAGATAAATAGAGGGTATTATATAGGTCTTAAAGGCTTATAGGGTGTTTATAGAGAGCTAGTTTACACTTATAAACTTTCTAGTAGGTATTATAGATCTTATATTATAGAAGAGTATTACTAGTATTATATTCTCTACTAAGTATAGGTTTAATAGTAGAGAGAGTATTAAATAGAATTTTAAGATTTTTAGTAATAGATTTACTAGGATTTTTATATATAAGATTAAATAATATAGTATTATCCTATAGTTTCTTATTAGCAATATAAAACTCTTTAGTTTTAAAGTAATCTTTTAATTACTTAATAATCTTAGTATATAGAGATTAGGGGATCTAGTTTATAATATAATAGAAGTAGTATTACTAGATATTACCCTTTAATATTAGAGAGAAGATCTCAGTATAGTATTATAAGGAAATACTAGCTTTAGTATAATAGTCTTTAAAAATAAGTAATTTAGACTCTAAAATATCTATCTTATTATTACTATATTTAAGATCTTTATTATTATAAAACTTTATAAGATCTAAAAGTTAGTATAAGGAAGGCTTTTTGTTAGATAGTATTATTTAGGTATATAAAGGGGGGTTCTAATTTTACTTAAAATAGGCTTAAGAGATATTCTAAACGTTCTAGAAGAGATTAGAGTTTAAAACTAGAGCAAGTCCTTATAAGGGTTTAGCAGGTTTAGAGTTATTAATAGGGCTCTAATAGGTGGGAGAAATAAATACTATTAAAGCTTTTAGTAGCTATATAGGGGTAATTAGAGTTAAAATAGGGTTATTAATATCTTTAGTGATTTTAGTAAAGAATTTAGGGTTTTAGGTATACTCTTTAATAAATAAGGGGTATTATAACTTAACTTTAGCAAAGTTATTACTAGTCTAGAAGTAGTAAGATAATTATTTAATAATATTAGTAAGGTTATCTTTTATCTAGTTAGAGTTAATAGTAATAAATACTCTATTAGTAATAAGGGCTTTATAGAGAGTCTTAGTAATAGGTAAGTCTATATAGTTAAAGATTTTAATAATATTTTAGAAGTCTTCCTTAAAGTAGGCTTATAGTTATAGGCTATAGATACTCTGCTTAGTATACTTTATAATATAGTAGGTAATATAACTTATAATCTTTGCTAGGTTAGTCTCTTTAGTATTAAAATCCCTAATTTTACTATATATATTAGAGTTAATAATAGCTTTAAAATTATAAGGAATAGAAATAATAGAGTAATACTAAGATTAGATAGGAGAGATAGAAGAGGTATTTTTAGATATAGTAGGAAGGAGGAATAGTAATTACCTATAAAAGAATTTAAGTAATAGATATATATTAGTATCTTATATATAGGTATCTTTTCTAGGCTATAGCTTTAGATATTAATCTATATATTAGATAACTTATAGTTATCTATACCCTTTAATAAATAGAAGAGTTTAAGTATTAGACTTATAATTACACTTTAAATATAGATATCTTCTCTAAGCTATAGTTTTAGGTATTAATCTATTTATTAAGTAGCTTATATTTATCTATATCTTTCTATAAATCTAGTATTTCCTTCTCTTAAATAGAGCTTTCTAGTTTAGGCTTTTTTTATAAGAGCACTTTCTAAAAAGAAAATACTTAGTACTTATTTTCCAAAAAGAGCTTTCTAAAAAGGAAATAAACTTAGAAAGGGTTTATTAGAGAGAGGAGGAGTTATTAGATATAGGAGGGATTTATTAATATATCTCTTAATCTTATTAACTCTTAGAGGAGATACTCTAATAAGGGGGTTATCTCTTCTTCTTATATATCCTTATTCTTAACTCTTATAAGAGGATTCTTAGATTATTTAGTTAAAATAGGAGGAATATAAGAAAAAGGAGGAAAGTTTAGGGTTAAAATAATATTATTACCTAATTTAGGTAGTTTTTAATAAAACTTAGTATATACCTTTTTACTCTAGAAAAATAGATACTACTAGCTATAAGGCTAATTAAGATAGATCTACTAGATCTTTACTATTAGTAGAGTAACTACTAGCTAAAAGCCTTTTTATTACTTACTATAACTTAGATATAATTAATATAAGATTTAAGTAGAGAGACTAAAATATCTTAGAAGTAGTAAATATAGAGGAGAGGTTATTAAGATATAAAGGGGGGAAAGTTATAGTAGGGATAAAGAGTTATTTAAAGTAAGAGAGGGAAAGTAGGGAGAAATAAGGTAAAAGTAGGTAGCAGGTAGGATTAGTGGCTTAAAATTAGAGGGTTTAGCTTAGAAAGTTATAAATAAACTAAGTTAGATAGTTACTACTAAAAGTGAGGCTATAATATTCTAAATATTTTAGAATAGATAGAATAAAGCTATAAAGTTATATAATTAATATAATCTTACTATAATTATAACTTTAGTAAAAGAATTATAGTAAGACTTTTTAGTAGGTTATTAAGAAATTACTGCTACTCTTCTATAGCAGGCAGTTAGGACTTACTGCTAATTAATAGGTTATTACTATTATTATTATAAATAAGAGGTTAAAGTAAAGGGTTTTAGTAGTAAGAGAGGAGAAAGAAAGAGGGGGAGGTAGTAAGGTTAATAAGTAGCATAGATAGGTACTAAATATATTAAAATATATTAAAATATACTAAATCTACTAAAAAAAGACTTATAGAGGGTTAAAATTAGGAAAACTAGTGATTTTAAGGTTAAATAGAGGGGGAGGAGGGTTTTTAGAAGCTTTAGAGGCTCTAAAAGAGTGAAATTATTAGTAATATAGCATAGTTAGAGGGGTAAAGTAAACTATTAGTAATATAGTATAGTTAGAGGGGTAGGGTTTTAGCAGAGCTAAAATTGTTAGTAGTATTATATAGTGGGAAGAGTAGAGGTTTTAGCAGAGCTATAAGAGGCAGAAAGGGCTAAAAGAGGGTAGATATAAGAGAGAAAGTATATATTCTTACTATATAATAAAGGATTATAATTATTAATTATAGTAGTAAGAGTAAAGTTATTATAGGGTAGTCTGTGATTATTAATAATAGTGAGAAATCTAAAACTTTGCCTATAATATTAGTAATAACTTTAGAGATTATAGATTAACTATAGAAGCTAAACACTTAGCAGTTAAAGCTAGGCTCTCTATTAGTATAATAATCTAAATAAGAGGAGGCCTAGAACTATCTAAGTAGTAAATAATTATTAAATAGAGGTTTAGAAGATAGAAGCAGAGACTATATACTTAGCTGCTAAATCTGAAGTCTCTATTAGCTAATATTTAAAATCTAAGAAGTAGGATTATTAAAATAAGGAAAATATCTCTTTAATCGTTTATATAACCTTACTAATCTATAGTTATAAATAATATAATAACAAGGTTATTTATTATAATTATAAGTAGTATAATAGTAAAGTTAACTACTAATTAGTATTAGTTTCCTAAAATACTAATATAGTAAAGAGAGGGGTTAGATAGGGTATAATATTAGTTTAAGATATATATATTAAGAAGAGAGGTATCTAGAGAGTAGCTAGTATAAAGGAATAATATAGGCAGTTAACAGAGGCAGGTTATATAATATTAGAGGTTATATAACTGCTCACCTAACTAGATTATAGTTATTCTAGCACCAGGCTGTGAATCCTAGTAGAGGCCAGGATCCAACCCACTGGGCGATATAGGCAATTATTCCCACACTATTATTTAGTGTTATCTTCTTCTATTATTTCCTTTAGAATACTAGGTTTAGTGGTAGTAGTGAGAATATTATAAGTTATATAGTAGTAGATATAGTTACTTACTATAGTGTTATTATACTTACTATAGGTAATAATCTTTAAGCTATACTCCTATTTATAAACTAAATAGAAAATATGCTTTATTATTTTGAGGTATAAAGAAATAGATATTCTTATTTTATACCTCTTAGTTAGGATAATCCTGGATTTAGGTAGGTATTAGTAGTGCTAATAATAATACTATAAGTTATTATAGCATTTTAGCGTCTTTTACTATATCTACTAATAGGTTATTTACTATATACTAAATAATATATTATTTTAGTATAAAGTTACTAGTAATGTTAGATTTACTCCTTATTTAGGTATAAGTTATAGTTCTAGATTAAAAGTAATCCCTCCTTAATAGTTATAAGTTTAATAATAGTGCTTACTTTATAGTAAATAATTTAAGTATCCTGAGTAAAGGTTTTATAATATTCTAATATATATAAGTATAGATATTAAGGGTTTCTAGTCTTTTTAAAGAATAGTATTGTAGATTTAGAGAGGATAGATCTTAAGTTTAAATATAGTAATCTAGTCAGGATAGATAATTCTATAGTAGTACTCTTATTATATTAGTTTATTATAATATTTATAGATCTATTATTTATCTATTATCTCTTATTCTTGTTATTTAAGTAGTATTTATAGGTGATAAGTTATATTAGTAAAGTGATTATTTATATAATAGATATAGAGGTATATTAAGGTCTTTAAGATAGGTATACTATAAGTAAACCTACTTTTTATATCTAATAACCTAGGTAGTATAAAGATAAGTTCCTTATATACTAAATTATAAACCTAATATAGAAGTTATTACTTTGCCTCTTTAAGTGATCCTTACTGATTTATAGAAGTTAAGTAGTATAATATATAAGGTTAACCACTAATTAGTGTTAGTTTTATGCTAGGTTAAGGTTTATATAGAACTTAGGGCTTTTTATATATATATATATTCAAAGCCTGTAAGTTAATATATATCTATATTTCTAAGTTCCACTTAACTATATTAGTAGTAGTGTTAAACTATATATATATACTCTGTGATAGGTTATATAACCTTATATATATCTATTAATGGCAGTGCATATTCTGCTGCTTTGCAGGTTATAGTGTTAGCGTAATAATATTCTTTATATTTATTTTTTAAGTATAGCTTATAATTAGTATATATTATATAGATATAATTTAGATACTATCTAGTTATTAAATAACTTACTTTATTAGTAGTAAACCTTAGCTAGACCTTAAAAACTACTAATAAGTTTTAATTAACTTTTAATACTAAAGTAGATATTAAGTATATCTTAATATTAATATAACTATAGAAAATAATAAATAGTAATATTATTATAGAGAATAGAGAAACTAGATTATATTTACTTTTCTCTTTATAGATACTAAAGGCAGAGCTTAATTAGTATAAAATTATATAGCCTGTTTTTAAATATTTATAAACTAATATCTTTATCTATTATCTATACTAGCTACTTATACTCTAGGTTTTCTATACTATTACCTTTTATTATATAAAGTATATATTAGAGATAAGGTAAGTATATAACTAAGACCTAAGTGCCTAACTCTAGTTTATTGAAGTTAGCTAATAGATAAATAAAGTAGCTAATTTCTATAACTAGCTAATTATGAAGTATCTTCTATAAGAGTTAGGAAAACTTAGTAGTAATCTAGTCTAGTTAATAAACTAGAATTTAAATCTTAGCTATTTAGTTCTAGAACTAAAAGAGTTAGGAATTTCTATCTAAGAACTATATATTAACTAGCTTATCTATAATAGTTATTTAAAGAGAGATAGTCTAATTACTTAGTAGAGATATTATCTTTATTAGCTAAAACTCTAAGAATTTATTTTTTATTACTATATTAAAAGAGAAACTATAATAGTAAAATCTATAATATATTAAGCTAAGAAAGGAAATACCTTCTTAAATAAATATAAATACTACTACTAACTATTAAACCTTATTCTAAGTAATTAGTTTTAGTTAATTCCACTATAAATAGGTTTAGTAATTTATAGGTTTTTTAAACTATTTAGTATATTACTAAATATACTTTATAGTCACTAAGCTAGTTAAAGCAGTAAACTATTTAGGAATTATAAATTATAGATATTACTCACTAAAAGGGGTATAAGGACTTAACAGGCTCTATACCTATTCCCTTTAGAAATCTACTAGGACTATTATATATAAATTAAAGTTAGAGTATTAAGTTATTTAGCTATTAGTAATCTTAGATATTACTAACCTAAGTAGGTTTAATAACTTATACTAAATACCTTATAGATAGCTAAATATAATTTAAAGTTAGAGCCTAGAGTTAGATAGCTATTAGTAATCTTAAATATTTTTAGACTAAGTAGGTCTATAAACTTTATAGTATCTATACTCTTTTTTTACTTAATAATTATAATAGAAGTAGTAGTATTAGGTTAGTAAATATTATAACTTTACTAAGTTAATAAGAGCAATAAGATAATAATTATATTACTAAGAATATATAAAAGCTTATAAAACTTAAGTAAATAGCACTAAAGCCTCTTTTGCTAAGTAATTAAAGTTTAATATTATAGCTTAAGATATAGCTATAGTATTATAAGTCTTAAGTAGATATTATCTATACTTACTTTATAATTATTAATAGGTAAATATTAAAATTATTTATATATAATATAACTTAGATAAATATATTACTTAGCTATATCTAACCTAATAACTCTATAAGCTATTTATAATACCTCTTTAAAGAGAATATTATAGTTTTAGTAAAGCCTGCTAAGCCTAAAACTTTCTAAAAGCAGGGTAGTAGGTTTTAATAAGCTAAAGTTCTATAGTATTAATATTACTACCTAAAACTATAGTAGCTATTCTACTTATTACTAATTTCTAATTTACTACCTAGTAGTTAGAACTTACTAAAGATACTATAACTAGCTCTAAAGCAGACTAGCTCTAACTCTATAGCACCACTCTAATACTAACTAATAATATAAATATCTATAAAAAACTCTATAATATTCTTTATAAGCAGGATAACTAATATTACTAAAATTCTTTAAACTCTATAGTATAGATATAGTGTAAGCTAGTTTCCCAGGATATTTAACTAGGTGCTATTAAGGCTTTCTATAATAATATATATAATAATTCTATAATAGAAATTATGTACTGCTAGGTTTATTATTAATAACTTTCCCCTACTTAGCTTGAGAATATTATATAGCTCTTTTTCTAATCTCTTTATAACTCTATATTAATAGAGATACTATAAGCTAACTAAGTATATTTTCTCTATATAGTATGCTTTCTCTATAGTTTAGGTATAATATATCCTATCTATAATAACTAGTTTAAGTTATTAGAGAAGGGTTATCTTCTATATATATATAGAGTAAATAACCTTATAATTAGATATATCTATACCTATTTTAATAAGCTTATAGATTTATCCCTACTTAAGGAGCAGCTTATTAAAATCTATACTCTATACAGATAGATTATAAAGCTAATTATTAATATTAATAAGGAAATAAATAGCTATTACTAAAGGCTAAAGAGAGAATATATTACTATATTCCTTCATAATATCTAAGGATTAGCTACCTAAGTTCTGCTATATCTCCTAGTAGAAGAGCAAGAATAAATACATATATATTTTATTGAACTATAATAATCCCAGTAACTTTTTATTTATTCTGTTTATTAACCCCCCCTAGCTGAGGCAGGTACTTTAATAATTAAAGCTTAATAATGATCTCTACTAGAATATTACTATTAATATAGCAAATATATAGTTCTAAGCAAACCCTATACTAGGTATTAATATACCTTAAGAGCTTATTAACTATATAGTATAATATAAAACCTATAGCATTGCAGAGGGTCTATTCAAAGAAGGGCCACTCTATAGAGTGCCTAACAACCCGTCTAACCTCTGCTACTAAGTCTGCTTGCTTATATAGAATAAGTTAGTGCATCTGCAAGTCCCTTATAGGGGTGTTAACGAGAGCTCTCTTAAGGGCTATACTAATAATACGCTCTTAGTATTATATAGGCTGCTTAATAAAACAGAGAGCCTTATTAATTATATTAATACCAAACTATTATATAATATTTTATATATTGTTAATATTAACAGGCATACCTTATATATAGCTAGTGTATTAATATGCTAGGTCTAATGCTAATATCTTAGAGGACTTATTATAGGTTAATAAGAATAAGAAAGAGAGATAGGTATAAAGCCCTACTTATAGAGCTTTTTATGCTTCTAGCTATAAGAACCTCTTTAAAGATTAAGGAGTTATCTCTTATATATACCTTACTAAAAGGTTTACCTTTTAGGCATTTTTTGCAGCACCTTACTAGAAGGTTTAGTAAAGGCAATTCTAAGCTATAAGAGCCTTAGTAGCCTACTTAGCTCTAATATAATTAGCTCTATTATATATAGTATAGCGTTATCTATACTATTACTATTCTGCTAGTCTATTTAGCTAGAGTATATATCTGACTTTATATAAGAGTTTGCTTACTAGTAGAAATATATTAGGTTTCTATATTATTATCCTTAACTAGTAGAGGGTATAGGTTAAAGTGCCTCTATAGTGTTTCCCGAATTATGCCTATAAACTAAGTGAATTTATTATAGTCTTTTTTGCAGGGGGCTGTATTATAACTATAAACTTAATAATATAAAACCTATACTAAAGATAATATATAGAAAGGCTATTATATACTAGTATCTAAAAGGGATGCTATATAAAAGCCTATCTATAACACTATAGAAGTCCTAGCTATATTACTAAATAGGGAAATTGATATAGTATATATTAAGATAGTTAGTAATAATAGCCTATGAGCAATCTAGTTTATTAAGAAAGAACTTAATAATATAGAAATTTATACTATTAAGTATAAAATATTAAGACTAACCTGTATAGGCCTTTTAGCTATTAATACTACTACTAACTATAGAGTTATAGAGTATCTCTAACTTATAAAAGCTACCCTTTACACAGAGAATTACTGCTTCTAGAGCTTAAAGCTCTAGAACTATATAGTAAGTATTATAAATATATATACTAAGGTTAATAAAGAGCTATATATTACTAGTTGAAGACCTAAAGTATTTACTAATTTAAATAATCCTAACTTTTTCCCTAAGACCTTTTCCTGCCTCTTTCTATAGGGGTGGAAAGAACTATATAGGCTGCCTATCTATAAAAATATAGCTAAAAGCACTATTTATAGCTCTAGCTAGCTATATTAAACTAGCAGTTTTACTCAAGGCTATAGACTAAACTCTTACTATATTAATATAGTTAGTTATCTATAATAAAGATTAACACCCCTATAGATTAATACTTCACTAAGCAGCTGCTTTATAACTTATATAATATTCCCTTTTTTTATATTTAATATATTTATAAGATTGAATAACAGGAAAATACGTTATACTAAAATAGCTAAGAGTTCCTTCCTAAGAATTAAGTATATTATTAAAACCCTTATAGCTAATAATATTATAGCTATAGAAATAGAATATTATAAATACTAAATAATTAATAATATAGATATTACCTTTCTAATATATAAGATTAGCTTATTTAGTAATACTAAGTATATATTAAATAAGAAGTGTCTTAACTCTTAAAGGAAGATTAAGTCTCTATATTTAGTATATAGTATACTTAGTATCTAGTTTACTATTAACCCTAATAACCTCACTAATAAGGTAAATATAAAACTCACTACTATAATAGCTTTAGATAATAAAGTTACCTTTAGAGATATCCTCAACTACTTTAAATACTACCTAGTTAGCATATCTTAGTTCTATTAGTAGCACTACCTTCTTTTACTATAAAATTAACCTCTTCTTTAAATATTATATTACTATTAGCTAAAACTTAGTATTTAGTTATATTACTAGCTACTTTAGCTATATAGAATTAAATAAATAAGGGGCTCTATATATCTATAGACTCATATAGCTCTATATAAATAATAACTTATCTAATCTATTCCTAAACTTAGTAAATAAGTGTTATAAGCATATAGTGCAGAGTGAGGAAGTCAGCATAGTTAGGTATAACTAAGGTTAAATATTCTTCTCTAGCCCTCCTAAAACCTAAGAGTAGGGACTAGAGCTTATTTAGAGAGTACTTAGTAGGTATCTAGTGCCTCTCTGCTATTAGAGATATCTATTAAACTACTCTAGCTAGCCTGCTAAACCTCTTTATAGAGCCTTAATTCCTTATTTTAACTATAACCTTATTCTAACTTATAATAATTAGGCAGACTATATATATATAAACTAAGTTGTTACACATATAGGTGCAGGGTAAGTGGGAGGAAGTTGTCTATTATAGCAGAAAAGGAGTGGCTACGGGCAAGGGTCTATATATAGAGCCTTATATAGTGGGTGCAGTGCTTAGAGGGTGGCACTGGTAGTGCTGAGAGCTCTAGAGGAGGTCTAGGCTATGCGACATACCCCCCTAGAAATAGCAGAGTGAGCTAGTAGAGCAGTCTCTATAAAGCTAGTTCTAAACAGAAAAGAAGCTATCTATAATAGGGTGTGCATAATGCTTATAGTGTGTAGTAAGATATTAGTAATATAACAGGAGGCTGCCTCTAGTTATTACTAAAGGGGCTTATTAAGCATATAAGCCTAGTAAATATATATTATACTAGCTTATAGGTATAGTCTTTAATAGTACAATATACTTAGAAAAATATACTATCCTACAGGTATAGTCTTTAGTGTTATAGCACTAGTATATAGGTTAATTATATAATAAAGGAAAAATTAAGTATAATAGAGGGGTTTTAAAGCAGCTTTTTAGCACTTAATATTTATAGGTAGTTACTACTAATTGCAGTACTATCTAGTAGCTTAGATATTACTAGTAAGAGTATACTACTTATCTATTTATAAGTGCTCTTTAATATCTCTAGTATTCTTAGAATTAATATAGATATCTCTCTTACTAGTAAGTGCTTTTTAGAGCTAGCAGCACTTAAGTAGGGGCTACTTATAGTGGAAATTACAGGGGTATTTCCACTTTAAGCATTCTAGTAGATACTAAGACTAGAAGCCCCTATTAGTAGGGTTCTAGCTTTTAGCAGAGTATATAGAAGAGGGTTTAGTATTATTAGAGCAGCCTATAAGTGAGGTATAAATACTATAATTCTTTAGGTAGTTACTGGTAGAGTAGTTATAGTTATAGAGGATAGCTATAAATGCTCTTTTATACTTAGTGAGCAGCTAAATAGGTGTTCTAGCCTGCTTAGCAGCTAATAGTATAAGTTATATATAGTTTACCTAGTCTAGGAGGTAGTATATAATAGTATTAAGGAATAGCTTAATACTAAGAGTGCTAATAACCTCTAAAGCATTATATATCTTAGCAGTCTATAATATAGTATACTACTTATTATACTAGTATATAGGCTATATAGTGTGTGCGCAGAGTGTTTAAAAGTACTCCTCCTATATAGTAGCCTCTATAGAACTAATAGCAGGGTAAAGATAGTAGTAGAGGGTTCTTATAAGCTTCTAAATAGATATCTTAGTATTCTTATTATATATAATCTTAAGCTATATAGTAGCAAGTATATTAGAGTTAACTAAAGCAATAATAAAGTTATATATATAGCAGTAACTAGTGCTAGCCTCTTCCTATTTAGTAGCAGCAAGCTTTTAGTTATAGTAGTATATAGTATGCTCTTCTTAAATATCCTCTAGAAGCACTAGGAGTAGCAGAGCAGGCTTAGGTAACTCCTTAGTTAATATATATGTATTATAGCAGGCAGTTTAGTATATATACTATATCTAATACTTAGCCTCCTAATAGACTTATAAAGCAGCTTATTAATACTTTATAGTACTTTTAAGTATAGGAGATTAGGTCTGCTCTAGTAATAGCATATTAGGCGTGTTAGGAGATAGGTTAATATACTTCTAAATATAGTGCTAAACGGCTTAGTAGTAAAGGGTAAGCTCCTAGTAAGGCTAGTTATATAAGTGAGTAAGCTTCTAAGTAATAATAAAAGAGGTGGAGATTATTATAAATATATAGGTTTTTATAGTATAATATATATAGATATAAAAAGAGCATATAAGATTAACTCTCCTATACTTATAGGTAATAGTTAGGAGTAAACTAGGTGGTTAGCAGAGCTGGGCTTATAACTATTATATATATAGGTATAGGGTAAGTGGGAGGAAGTTGTTTATTATAGTAGAAAAGGAGTGGCTATAGGTGAGGGTCTATATATAGAGCCTTGTGTAGTGGGTATGGCGCTTAGAGGGTAGCGCTAGTAGCGCTGAGAGCTCTGGAAGAGGTCTGGGCTATGCAATATAAGTCTATAACTATATTAACTTAGTCTTTAGTAAAGTATATCTTCTATATAAGTAGTTAACACTTAGGCTTATAATAAATAGAGCTATAATAATAAAGCCTCTTAGCTCTATAAATAAAAAGAGAATATCTATAGTAATATTAGCTAGCTAACTAATAACCTTAGTATACTTAATGCTACTTATAACTTAGAGGTCTCCTAAATAGCCTAATATTACTAAATATACTTATATAGAGTAACTTATACTAAGTATAGCTTTAATAATAAATATAACCTAACTACTAGGAAATATCCTTACTGCTTTAAGGTACTATAAGCAAAAAGAGATAAAACAGAGTTTATAGCTAATAGGATCCTCTATATATATTATAACTATAAGAAAATTAATTAATATTATCTAGTCTTAATAGTTAAACTAAGGTATAATATTAATACCACCTTCTTGCTAACTAATACCACTAGCCTGTTAATAGTCTACTATATAATAAACTACTCTATAAAGCTTAATATACTGCTCTAAAGGTATATAGCATTAATAAGGATAGTATTAAAGAATATAGTTAAGCAAAATAATAATATAATTAATATAGAGAATAATACTACTAATAGCAATTATATTAATAATAAGGCCTGCTAGTTTCTTATAAAGATAGCTTATTAGATATTCTTAAGCTATAAATTATCTATAGTAGAGGTCTGCTCTAGCTTATTAAGATATAGTAATAGCTACTTTAGTAAGGTAGTATAGGTTAATATCTATATAAACTCTATATACTAAGCTATTTTCTAGTAATAGCTAGGTCTCTATAACACTACTAGACCTAAGGTAGCTAGATATACTAGCCTAAATACTATTAGCTTAGACAGAAATAGATACTACTTACTAAGGCTAGATATCTATACTTACTATAGACTGCTTCTTAACTATCTTTATCTATATAAATAGATTTTAATTATTAATATATAAAAGCTAAGTTAGTAATAAAATAGTATCTAGATATTCTTTACTAATAGCCTTTCTAATACTAATAGATAAGTATAGAAGCTTATAAAATAAAGCTAGGTTTCTATTATCACTAGATATTTAGACTATATTATATCTAGTATAATAGATAGCTACTATTAAAGATAGTATCTTACTACTAATCTATATTATATCTCACTAACTTATATATAGATCTACTGTTTTACTATTTATACTCTTTATACTATAATAAAACTTCCTTTTCTATAGTAATAGAAATACTATAGCTATATAGACTAACCTCTCTAAATAACTATTAGGCTAAATTATCTTAGTTATTAAAAATATCTAACTTCTATATAAAACTACTAAGAACACTAAGCTTAATTAATAACTATAAATAAGCTATAGTAAAGAAAATAAGAGCACTAAATTTAATAGAGCTAACTATAAAGATTTACTAAGTACTAGCTATACTTTTAGTTACTTAAACTTAATAAAATCCTTTATAGATTATCACAAGCTATAGGTAGGGGTGAGGGCGAGTTATAAGGAGCAACTGTCTTAGCTATAGATTAGTGTGCGTGGAAAGCACAGTGAAATAGTCTGCAGTACATAATTATGTAATTACACGCCACAGTATATAGCTACTATAGCCTTATAAGGCTAAGAGTGCTGTGAACCATATCGCAACATACCCCCCAGCTATATAGCAAATATTGCTAATATAGTGATCTGCTATTATATATAGCTATAACTATTTTTAAATATATATAAAAGAGATAAAGTAGTATTATAAATAGCCTTAAAGGTGTAAAATAAATAAAAATATCCCTTATAAGTACTTTAAAGAGTATAAATAAATAACATATAACTTAAGTAATAGTAATATAATCTGGGTAAGTAGTAGAATCCTATTAGTGGCGCTTAACTGCCTATAAAGGTGGCTAGACAGGTATAGTTATTACTTATACTACTCTCTGCCTTAATTTTTCCTCCTTCTTTTACTTAGAACACTATAATAATTATAAGTTAACCCTTTATATATATAAAAAAATTATTATATATATTATTAACTATTACTAATACTTATCTTTATATAGAACTATCTATACCTATTAA